>JABAJX010009927.1:0-58976 GCA_018221735.1 Termitomyces sp. K1Aa
CATAGAGGAATGAAGTAAGTAATCATGATGGTAGATGTGACCTAGACAAGTCAGTGGTTCGCACCTGCATTTGTCAACAACGCTAATCCTTTCGGAAGAACTTGAATGTGAGCGAAAACAACGAATCGATGAAGCAGCTGAGCTGTCAGATGGAATTTATATTATTATCGGCCAGTCACGATTCCGAACTTTGCCGGCGGCTCAAATATTAGTGCCGAATTGCGGTTCCCACCCGGTGGAGGTGAGTTGGGATGTGGACGTCCGAAGCTGCTCACCATCGAGAAGCAGCTGGGTGGCAATGAGGATCAGGTCCCTCGAAAGAAGAAAAAAGAAAATGGTTGAGTTACACGCGATGTAATTCAAAGCCCGACCATGCACTGGCAGTACATCTCCACAACCCCACCGCTTTGTTGTTTTCTGATCGAGTACCTATAATTGTTTAGTCGGTTGGAAGGAGAAGGAGGAATGATATGTAGCATTCTTTTCAGTGGTGGTAGTTTTACACTGGCAAAATTGCCGGCCGTGAAGTCAAATCTGTGCCGGACCATGCAGTTGTGAGTTGGTATGTCGTTCAACGTCCGTGGCTCCTGCCGATTGTGCTCACCATCAGGAGAGCGGCTAGGTGGCAATCTGTGGCAATGGGTACCAGGTCCCTCGGAAGGAGAAAAAAAGAAAATGGTTGAAGATAGTAAGTAGTACTTTCACTCAAGTCTAAGAGGTCTTTATAAAATGGGGCTGTAAATCAAAAGAAAATGGGGATGAGATATTGAAGCAACTCTAAAATGCTGGCCTTTACGGAAATGAAAATATTGTCCTTGGTATGAGTGTAAATGCTTACTTCTGTAGAATTCAACGAGACTTTTCATCATGGAGTGATGGATTAGATCTTTTCCCCTCGTCTTTGAACGCCGTCGAGCCTGAAAGGTGAAAACCTGGTATGTTTGATTTCATCTCCAAAAAGCGTTGTCAACTGAGTGCTTACAACCTTCTGGCATGTACAGCAGAATCTGAGAATCCCACATGACATCGTTGAACGGAATGGTCATGGGCGGTACTTCGACTTCAAATTTTTGATAGCGAAAACTGAAGGTCCTGGGGCTCAAATCGACTCTGTAAATTGATAATGTACGGATAAATATTTATCATCCACAGTAGGTTCAAGGTTCAGAAATAAGCGAACGTACTTCTGTTGGTCCACCAAATTCTGTCCTGAGGTTTTTCGTTCGCGCTGCTCTCTTCTACGAACCCGGATACTATCCCTGTTCCTGGAGAAAAGAAAACGTAGGATCGTGGCATGTACCCCAGCGATTAAAAAATTCAAGAAACAACCGATACTCACTTTACGTAGTTCCTTCTACTTTTTGCGTTGTTTGCCGCTCGCTTTTCTTCGGGTGTGCGATAGATGAGTGGTCTGCCCATTGTGCCAATCACTGACTATAGTTGAGCAGGCATGAGAATACTCAGATACAGTAGTGAGGCGTGGCGTGGCAACTTTGGAAGGAGTCAATCATGAATTGGGCGGTCCCGCGATATAGTAATTTTGACCGCGTGATTCTTGTCTGACCAAAACCAAAACCGGTAGAATTCAGGTGTCCTTGATCTACGTGCCCGGGCCTTGACTAGCTTCCTCGGAACGCGTGACGTCACGCGTCAATTACTAATACACTTCCAAAGTCCTCTCTGATAAATGAGTGGATATCATGGTCGTGCTATAGTCGGCAGGAGCTTGTTTGCTAGGGGAATATATGATACCTTTCAAGTTTATTTATCTTGAATTTGTCATTTTATCAGAACTTCTTGACTAAGCTGCATTCTTTTATCATGGACAGAAGAACCGTGGCTTAGGAATCTCCATATGAATTGTTGTTCCTTGGTGTTGATGCAGGTAGGATCGCGCTCTTCCAAGGATGTAAAACATAGAGGGAATGATGTTCAGAACTTAGCCGACTTATTAGGTAGACAAAGAACCAAAAGCGTCATAGTCAAACACCGAAACGTTCTGAAGGGCCTCCATATACACACTGATGCAGAGCTTGTGATTGAGGAGGTATCTCGACTCGAAAAGATTGTTGGGTAATTGGATAGTGAGATGCTAAGTTTTGTTGGTTTGTGAATCCGCTATGTATAGTAGCCTCTGACGTCCTTCAGGCAATAAGAGAAACAGACAAATCGACTATTGCGGGTTATAACGGTGCTTTGTAGAGTTCAAGAAGATGTATCGTGTGTAGGCAGTGGATCCAAAAAACGCGTAACACGTGGACTTTTTTGTATGAAAGTAGGACTTGGTAGATGTCATCGTGTCGCGTTTCGCATTAGTATCTCGAAGATCCAGTCAGTTGGATATAAACGTCGATGGATATAGGACACTCACATACTTATCTTATTCGAGAGATAGGTAGGTATTGCAGTCAGAACCTTGATCATCGGCGGTTGAGGTTTATGTGTAACCGTCTCAGGCCTTGTGCACATCTGTCATCAACGTAGGTGTCGTCCTAGTGAGGGCTTCTATAGAGGCCAGGAACGTCCACAAGAGAAGAGTACACAGCACAGCTGCGCCAGTGCACATACTTGCATCAGAGACTTGGACAAGGTTGGCCATACTATGTATCCTTCTGCAAGCGGATTCATGATTTCAAGATAAGATAAGATAATGATCAATTTTTCTAAACAACCTTCACGACTTGAAAACTCTCTCTTGGTCATGTCAGTCTTTCCTATAACCCAGCTTTTTCCAGGGAACCTATACACTGTTTCAATCTCTGGACCTAATATTCAAGCGTTTGACACCTCGTACGAATCCCAATTCTTTGCTTCGCCGTGTCAATTCTTTGATCGGTGGACATTAGAACGGGAAACATCCGCCATAAAGTGACCGATTCTGCTGGACCTGTCCGATGCGCGGCAATTGATCAAGGATTTCGCTACCTGGCCACCGCGGGAGATGATAAGATACTCAAGCTATGGGAGATTGAAGGACTTAAGCTGGTAAACGAACGGTACGTTTGGGCGTTGGATATCAACCATATATGTTGAGCAATTCTTCTAAACCGATTAGAGAACTTCCAAAACGCCCAACTGCGATTCTCTTCACGGCGGATGCAAAGACTATTCTCGTGTCTGACAAGTTTGGTGACGTCTTCAGGTCGTTTATGTTAATCTTCATGAAAGTTTCGCTGCTCATCACAAGATGTCCACAGTTACACGTTTGATTTCACTCCTTTGACCGAGAAGCAAAAGAAAGATGCTGTTTCTTCGCATGAGAACCCCTCTGGTGGCGCGCTTATTCTTGGACACACATCTCTCCTCAATGCATTTCTTCTTAGCCAAGACGAGAGATACATTATCACTGCGGATCGCGATGAGCATATCCGCGTGAGCTGGTATCCCCAGGGGTACAATATTGAGATGTACTGCCTTGGCCACACAAAGTAGGTAGCAAAGCATCATGGTGGTAACTTCATTGACGAGAAACAGATTTGTTTCTGCTATCCACAATCCAATCTTTGCGCCTGCAGAACTTGTGTCTGGCGGTGGCGATCCGATGCTGAAGATTTGGAACTGGATGACTGGTGCGGTCAAGCATGAAATACCTGTTTGGGAAACCGTTGAGCCGTATCTACGTATCCGGAGCACCAAGAGAAAGCGCCTGGCAGACGGCGAAAATGGTCCTAAGGTTAGACGGAAGGGGCGTGGTAAGAAGGCAAAAGGGAAAGGCAAGACGAAGTCTGAGGCAGATCCTGTTGATGCGGGGGACATGGAGGAGACTCCTATAATTGAGACTCCAGAGAACACTGCAACTACCTCGACAGAGGAACCAGCCGGTACGGAGGAGAAAGATGAAAAGGTACTTGTGATCCATAGAATTGAGACCACGACATCGCGTCGTATCATTTTTAGCGCAGTCGGGTAAGTCATTTTGATGATCGAGGAAGAAGTGGCTTAAATATTTTTCTTGTAGTGCAACAGCACTCTTTTCAGTTGCTTATCCAGGCAATGGGGAAGCTCCGGATGTTCGTGCATTCGAACTGGGGCGACCCGTGCTCGATTTCGTTATTGCTCCTCAAGACAACCAGATATGGGTTGCTTTGGACGGGAACTGGGTTGACGATGCAGTGAATAAGTGCTTTGTTCTGGCCATTGAGATCTCGGAATCTGGGGAGGTACAGCTATTATTTCATACGCTTTGACATTTCCTCTCAAACCGCTTGTAGCTTGCAAAATCGACTTCTGAAATACCGGTCATCATCTCCCTAAACTCGACAGCTCTGCTTCCAGGTAGGCATTTACACATACTACCCGGACGACTGACTTACTTGGTCACACATCCTCCAGCCACTGAGGATGACCTTAGAAGATTAGAACTTTACAATGATCTTGTTGCCATGCCGAAAGGTTATGAAGCAGAGAATGACCCTGATGGTGACACTGGACCGGAACCAGAAAAGCAGAGCAAGAGGATACTTGGTCGGCTCAAAAACAAACAAAAGGTGCTTGAAAAGGAACGAGAATTAGCTGTTGTTTCCGCCACTGCAGCGGACGATGAAGTTGAAGAACCTGATGCGAAAAAGGCCAAGTCAGAAGGTGGCGATGATCATCAGGATGTAGAGATGGTCGAGGCTCAATAAATCAACCGAAAGAAATACAAAAAAAACACTATGAAAGAAAAATAGAATATCACTGGGGAAGAACATATTCTGACTTAGGTCGGCTTCCAAGACCTGTCTGCATAACCGTTAGTCAGTGGAACTCAAGTATTGAATTGAACGAGGGTCATACTTTGTCATAAATCTGTTCGATCCAGTATATGTTTGCAATGGAATCCTCCCCGTCTACCCATGTCCGGGGAGTATGCCCCTTGATACGATCCACAAATGCCTCCAACTGAAATCGGTATGTTGTCCACCACGCCTCTCCCTTGCCTTCCATATTTCCATCTGCAAATGTATACACTTTCTCAACTCTGGTCTTTGTTTTATTATTTGAGGCTTTAGTAGTGACTTTGATCGAGTGGTAAAGAGTTGGCAGGACAAAGTTATAGACGTCGACCTCTCCGCCTTCGAGTGTGATGGTTACATTGACGATAGGCATAGGAGGTATGAAACCATATTTGAAGGGCATTGCGAGGTCAGATTTGAGCGAGGCGGTCACGTCGTTAGGAAGGGCGAGTGTTGCGATGGTGCCACGGTCAATATTGGGTTTAAAAGAGGCGGGGGATTTAGGTGGGGTGAACACATCGTGCTGAGCGGAGATGACGGAAGTAGGGTTGGAAGATGACAGGTACCGAATGACGTTGAGGGTGTAGCAGCCCATGTCCATTAGACTGCCCCCACCAAGTGCATAGTTGAACCTGATATCGTTGGCCTTTATAAATCCTTTGGGAATTGCAAGTGTAGCTGATATGTGCTTTAGAGCGCCCAGCTCTTTGCTGTCGATGATGGCTTTGACGCGCTGGATGGCAGGATGAAAGCTGAGAAGACAAAGGTAAGGATGAAATTACAGATGGTATCATAAAAATTACCGGTAGTGAAATGCCTCCAAAAGGACGAGGCCCTTCTTCTCGGCAAATTCGAACATCTGACGAGTCTCTTCGGCGGTGTCTGCAGAGGGCTTCTCAAGGAGGACATGTTTACCAGCAGCTAAAGCTTTCATCGTCCATTCATAATGCAGGCCGTTAGGCAGCTTCAGATTAGTTTGAGGGATCAATCCAATAGACGGAAAGCGTACTACACATACAGGGTTGTAGATTGCGTCAATCTCAGGATCGTCGATCAGTTCTTCGAGTTGCATCAGAAGTCAGCACACTTCAAACCACAGACCATATATCAAGTACCCTGATATCCGTTTGTCCCTCCGTATACCTTTTCGATTCCATGTTTTTTTGCAAAGGTTTCTGCTCTGGTCTTGTCACGAGCCGCAACGGCATATATGATTGTTTCTGGGTGATTCTTTGCGGGTGAAACGATTGCAACTGGAGCGATAGCAGCGGCACCCAAGACACCAAACTTGATTGGTCTGCTCTCCGGTGTGGGGACGGAAACAGGAGGATTCAGACCCTAACCATAAGAACTACTTGAGTGCGATTGACTTTTCATCAATGTAGCTGCGATACCGTAGCGATCCTCTTGATGAAACCGATGATAGAGCTCATGGGAGTAAGATGACAGGACTGTACAATTTACATAAGGTGCAATGTTCGAAAGAAGTCCAAGTGAGATCACCTGTAATATGTATGTATAATAAACTAAACGATCTCGACGAGTCAACTGCGGGAGCTTATAAGTAAGGCAGGACGTCAAGATGCAGTATTGTCCACAGTGTATATCTATGCCTCAGGTGTCCTCTCATTTCGCAAAGCTTACAACAGATTGAAAAGAAAGTGCCACAAGCTAAAAATAACATCGTTCCTTATGTAATCAGCATACACCACACAAGCCGGACCACCCTAGGACAGTCACATACAGAAAACTACTATGAGCAAGAAGAGGTGAATTCAAAGCTTTCTTGTTAATACTCGGTTCTGATTATGCTATAGCTCTAAACTAGACCTCTTGGTTCGCGTTCGATACTCCAATCCTCTCCCAGCGCCGCCATGTCCTCCAAAACTGCTTGACATTCCAACAAATCCCATGCGTTACGCGCGACCTGAGTTTCTTAATACCCTGGCCAATGAAACACCACTACCTATGATCGTGGATGCGGAATGCGGGATGCCACTCGACCTTGGAAAGTTCGAATGTCTGTGGGAGGAGGGTGGGGATGATTCTGGTTAGTCTGCTACTCGGCAATCTTCACATTTGGCTGAAGTTTGTTGTCAAATGCAGAACTAAATCCCGATCCACAAAATCTCCCGCCTCTTGATCCAAAAGACGCATTCCTCCTTGGTGACTTCTCCACGCAATCCGGGTCCTATGCGAACGGTTCGTCAGGTACAGGTACACCGTTAACACATGTCCCGTGGTTACGAAAGACAGAGTATATCAGTCGAGAGAGCTCACAAAGATCTAGTGGACACGAACAGTGCGATCTTCACTGTGGTCTATCATCACATCGCTGACCTTCTTATAGAAAACAATCTCAGAATACAGTAATTGACATATCTCGTGCAGCACAACTCCGGGACATCGAAGCATCGTTTGCTGCATGCAATGATAACTTCTCTCTTGATGATTTACGACATCCTAACAAACCGGGGGTCACCGCTGTTGAATCCTATGAGGTTCTTCCTGACGCTGATATCTGGTCCAACCAATACGATCTCTTCAGGTTCTCCGAACGTCCTGGAGAGAAAACCCTTAACGTATGATCGTCGATTTTCGTCTGTGCTCTCCTAAACATTTCTGTGGTATAGGTGGAAGATCTACGGTTAGATTGTGCCATTCTACGGCCAATGAAGACTGAACACGACTCGTTCCTTGCATACTACCTCACCCAAGATAATGAGTCGGCGCTCAGGTTTAAGGAAACACGATTCGCACTTGCACCTTATGAAGTACCGGAAGTACCGGAGGTTAGTTTTGGGTGTCCTAGATCAATACAAACTAACTGAATGTTAGGAGACAATATTCAACTTTATACGAGACTATGAAACAGTCAAAGTCGAACAAGAAGTGCCAAATGAATTCCTCCTGGTTCTTAATGACGGTGATCCTCCGGAATCCTTCGATGATATGATAAATGGAGTCGAACGTCAAGCCTCACGAAGATCGAAGGGTGCCTATTACAAAAACATTGAACGAAAGATGACTCTTAAGAAAAAACGAGCGAATGTGAATCTTCCCTCTAATTGCTTGGAACAATCATTAATGGTCTTTGCGTCTAGATGTACGAACAGTATGACGATAAATGGGAGGTTATACGCTTGACACATTCAGAGATGAGCAAAGAAGAGGAAGATGAGCGAGAAGAGGCTTTGGCGGAAGTTGTGGATCCCATGTTCTTGATGGCGAGAGGTGACGCAGATGCAGACGGAGAGATAGAAGTGGAAGACGTAAATGGTGGTTTGGATTTTATGACATCGTAGACAATTCCCTGCCCACATCTATTGTACTCTTCTTGCTGCAGTCGCTGTCAAGCTTGCTGGGACGACAAACCAATAAGGATTTACACCCTGACACAGTGGATCGTTATGCAGGAATTGACTCAGGATAAAGTACAGCATGCTGTTCATGGTGGTGGATTTCATGGATGACATACGAACATACAAAGATGTGGTGGACGGCGAGGGAAAAAGATAATATAGAGCATGCTCTATGCTTCTGTCAGTTCGCGCAACCGACGAACGGTGCTAGAGATGGGGAAAACGTCAACAGAGATCATTCCAGGTTGAACACAAGGAAACGCACCTGCGCACAGTGGCAGCAGCAGTCGTCGAGACAGTCCATGCACCTCCGGCGATGACTTTTCTGCATGAGGAGCAGTTCCAGATGCCAACTGCTGTCCTCTTGACGGAATCCTAAGACCCAACTCTTCAGCAACAATTCCACCTGGATCGACGACACCGGAAAACGCACCTTGCCGCAGAACGTGCAGGTATAACGGGCATGCTGGGAAATTTCCATCTTTTTCACCTGTTTACGCAGGGAGGCACCATAACGCTAAACGAATGAATGACAATTCAACAATCCATCCTCTGAAGACAGGATGCCTTGGGACTCACAGTACCGTACTTGCCCGTGATTCCGACCTTCTTCGTGCGTTTTGTCTGCGGAAACCTTCAATAGCCGATAATACAAACAGTGACAAAAATTCTGACCATCTTGAGGAGTGTTTTGAAGGTTTGGAGGGTTCGGCGCTGGACTGGACGATAATTTGATCTATTGCGTGAGAACGCCTGAAGGCAGTTGCCGGGTACTGTATAGTAGCACGACAGCCACAACTCCCACGTGAACAGCTGCTTGCCTCTATTTGCTCAAGATGCTGCAGCATAGCATGGCCAAAGTATTAACACACGATGACGAAGTTGACGGGTTCTTGCATGGTCCAGTCTACGGTCTAGATCTTCTTGTATGGCTCAAACTAATTACCTCGGTTTCCTCGAGACCTCTTTAAGATCTGGCTTACTGTGAATGGCCTGGCACCGGACCCTTGTCTGTTTCTTGACCTGACCAAGCATACCGGACCGACCTCTCACAACCGTTAATGAAAATAGCAGTTCATTCCATACTTGTGTTCTTGGCTCAAGTCATGAATGCAGGCCCGACTCGTGAACGTATAAGTACATGAACACCTGGGATGTCCTTAATTTTCTGTCAGCAATGTCCTGCAACCCCAGTCTTCGCCTTCCGGTCGAGCTAGTCGAAACCATCCTCCTCCTTGTCTGGTTTTCACCTTTGACCACGGAACGTCGCATCATCTTCATGGCTTCCTCCATGTTGGTGAACAAGACATGGATGTCTCTTTTCCTTAGGATATCTCTGAAGCACGTCTACATTCCCAAACCATCCTATCTCGACAAATATCTTGCCACTCTGGCAGGGGTGTCTCCTTTCCTTGGCAAGCCGACGTCAAGCAGATCATTACCTGGGCTCCTATGCCGATCTGTGAATGTGACAATTGACTACACTCCCATCGGCGAATGTAGCGAACCGACCCCTGTAATGGAAAAAGTCTTGTCCAATTTCTTATATTTCTTACGCCTACTTGACACCACACCCCAATTGCGCACCTTATCGATCGATTATGTTTACGGTTCCTTCGATGACGTCTTCGACTTTCTCTCCTATAATCCCCTTCCCGCGACGCTCCATCACCTGGAATTGAGGTACACATCGCGGGAACGCGACTATTCTGAAACCGGCATCACCCTCCGCAATCTACGGCGCTCAGCATACGTCGCATTCACTCTGCCGAAAATCCGGCACCTCACTATTCTTGGTGGTAGCAAGGTTTTCACTGCATCTTTAGTGTTGATGTGTCCGACACTACAGACACTTCGAATTCGACCCTCCCGAATCAAAGGAGAATCGCCTCCCACGAGCAATTCGGAGGCGCCAGGTGAAGACATAGTTTGGAAGTGTGATGGGGAATATCTCTCCATCATGAACAATCGTGGTTACGGGCCGAGCGAGTGGAAAGGAGTACTGACATCTGTCAATGACAACATCCATACCTTTTGTCGCACAGGGTGAAATTTGTTCAATCTTGCACCGCAACGAGCTGTATCGAGCCAATTCCATGTCTATACATACAACATTTGCATCGGGCTAGCTATGCTAATTACACAGTTTCCCCTTTCATCTCTTCCATATCATTCCCACTTCATCCGGGATTACTCGCTCAGTGAAGTTTTCTCCGAAGATAACTCATGACATTCTTGCGCGAACCATCACTGCCCTAGCTTCAGTACCTTTGACGGCCCTCAAGCTCAAGCTCAGGGCACTTCCTTTCGGCAATGGATGCTTCTTGAAGACGACGTCTAACTTCTGGTCGTATTTCTAACTTTGCTTGGCAAGTGGAGGCCATCCTGGAACGTCGTTACTCTTTTCGATCTCGCTTACTTGTAGAGACGAATATTAGTTACCGTGAAAGGCTAAGGCATCGATGGTCGGTTACACATCGCGAAATTCCTATCACAGATTCATCTGTATGTAAGTAAAGTATGTACCAGTGAGAAGACGTCGATACTCGGTGCGTTTCGCGGCAGAATTTCAACTGCAGCCAATAAGTACATACTGAAGTCACTTATACCCTGGACCCTCTTACAATCGTTTGGCATTTCGACTGTGCATATTCTTGTCACCCCCTCTTTTGAACCACTCTCACGCCTTTCGTGGATCGCCGTCATTCGTTCGGTCCTCTGACCATTCGATCTGTCATCCTTGCTGTTCACCAGGATTTCAAGACTTCTAACTCCTTCTGGCGATGTTCATGTAGCATATCGGCCAACGTTGGTAAGAAAAAATTGGCAGACTGAAATTCATCCAACGTTGCAGGGGTTAGTCTTTAAAGTACTCATTGGAACTTTGGCAGCGGTGTGGTGTGAAGGCTTAACGGCATTTCCGGAGTTGGAGAATGCTACTATGACGAATAACTTGAAGCCGATTATAGTTCTATGTACACCACAATGGCTTTATGTAGACACAGAATATATCAAACGAGTAGTCATGTATAGTGTCCCAGTCGATGGTAGTAAAATGTAGGTATAAAAGAGATCCGGTGCGAAAACAAGTACCTGCTCAAGATCGTAATGGGGTATATAATTGTGAAGTATGCATCAACCAATCTACCATCCATCGGCTTCACCGCCGTAGCGCTTGGGCAATTGCTTTTCTTCAATGATCGGCAAGAGGGTCTTCCCAAGCGCATGGTGACCGGTTCCCACGACAGTCATCTTGGCTAGGGTGGCTGCGGGTAGAAGAGGCTTGAAGACCCAGAAGATCCAGTTCATGAGAGTCGGGACGTTGACGAAGAATTTCTTGTGCTATGGAGCCTGATTGTAATCCTGGGTCTGAGAAAAAGTTGACAAAACATACCAATAATTCAGGATAATGGCTCTGGAAGATGTTCGTCGCCTCAGTCGCAGCTGCTTTGGACTTTGCATCTCGGCTTGTTAAGCTCACACCAAGGTAATCTGACAGAAGATCAGTCGGGGCACAGCGCAAGGAGTCTTGAGTGTTACCGTGGATTTGAACGGTCTGGTCAATCTCGGTGAAGTCCAACAAGGCAACGCTCTTCTCTTGCAGAGCAACTCGCCATCTATACGATAAATACATTGCTACACAATAGTAATTGCACTTACCGGATGAACCTTCTCGTGTCACTAAAGACCTCCGCAAGATTATTGCCTCCGTAGATGTTGTACCTAATCCCGTGTCAGTATCAAAAACCGTATGGTAGTAGCTGGAGTAAACTTACACAACGGGTCTGCCCTGGCGATCGTGCCCAAAAATGTGTCCTACATTTCCAAACACATGCTCGGGGAACTCCTCCTTGAGGACTTCGTCGATGTTGATGGACGTACGCCATCGAAGAGTGGACACCAGCATGTCACGAGCTTCATGGACGTTGAGATTCCTGTGAAGTCGGTATTAAAAGATAGTTAGACGCCACTGGAAAATCATTGTTTAACCTTGCTCGTAAGAACTTCATGAGGATTACGCTAACACGAGCATCCGTTGCCGGGGCCTTGGGGTCAATATTGACGCCCCAAAACGTGATAGTTTTCTCATTGGCTTTCGGGTCGTCTGGAAATCCTTCTGCAAAGATCTCGGGAAGCTCTGCCTAGAATAATGTAAGTAGCAACCAACAAGAGCCTGCTGCCTCAAACCCACCCTAAATCTTCTCAAAGCTGCCCATTCTCGTTCGATAAATTGTTGAGTCAAAGTGTTTTGTGGTTCTGTAACAATGGCATCTTCAGGTGCGGTCGAGGCAGGGATAGCAGTTACTGCAGGAACTGGAGTTTCTTCAGCGACAACAGCTACTTGAATAAGCTCTGGAAGAGCTTCAGCAGTGAGGGCTGGTTTCGCAACTCCTGGTGCCGCACCTGATCCAGCTGGAGGAGCAGTTGAAGTGGAAGTTGGTTCTACGGAGGGTGTAGTAGTAGGCTTCGAAATGGCCTCTGTTGTAGAAATGGTATCAGGGTTGTTGTAGGTGAGTACTGTTTCAGCCATGTTAGTCTATAGCACTAGCAGATACTAACTATGCTTTGGAACGTGGAGGCCTGCAGCTCCACGTTTTTGTGATCGTTCAAAAGTGATGTGATCTGATAAGATTCTTCTTATGTTGCCAGGAGAATTAGAGATCAAGACAGCCTGAGGATGAGTTCAAGGGCGAGGTTTGCGTGAGTAACTTTCTTCCTTCACAAGCTTGAAGCTGACGATGCATCTCCAGGCTTAGCGTCCTTCAGCATCCAATATTCAGTCCATATAGAAGAGAATCAAGTTTAATTCCTTTCGATTACACATGTGTTTTTTAAGAGATGTCTATGCGCCCGACGCCACATCTTTTGCTGCGGTCAACGGCGAGATCCTTGTAGTCCACACGGCTGACGACGGATGCCGGGATCAAGGGACTGCCACGAAAAATGATAGTCACGCTGTGTCACACCCATATTCGCTTCAGATTCCTCCTCGACGAATGACCCCGGCCATACATTGATTGTATCCTTGAACGTATTGTGGCCTCGCCTTCGTTATGTCCCTCAAACACTCTGCTCAGGCGTTTGATGCTCACTTGGCTTATCCATCGAATACCTTTCATTCAGGATGGGGCGTAGACACACGCCTGGAGGACGACAAGTATTCCCCTAAATCCTTCGCTTCCACCTCTGCCATCTACTTCACTTCTTTCAAGGCCTTCATAGATCGCCTTTGGCGCTCACAGACGAGCCGGTCTCATCCAATGTCGCCAAGGCCTTCCCTAACGACCCCATCCCAAGCCTCGCCCTCAGCCGTCTTTGTACTCCTATGTGTACTCTGGTATTCGACGTCCGCGCTGGCTTCTAATACCGGAAAGGCCATTTTTACCCAATTCCGCTATCCAATTACCCTCACATTCATCCAGTTTGGCTTCGTTGCCATCTATTGCCTTATATTCATGTCACCCCTAATAGGTTTTTCCAAACTTCGAGCACCAACTCGGGCTATAATCAAGAACACTCTCCCAATGGGTATGTTTCAGGTCGGCGGCCATATGTTTTCTAGTATCGCCATTTCGCGGATTCCAGTGAGCACTGTGCACACAATTAAGGTGAGATATCAGTCAGGCTCCAATACTGCTATCAGTAAATCAAGTTCATAGGCTCTTTCTCCTTTATTCACTGTCGCAGCATACGCCCTCCTCTTTGGGGTCAGTTACTCCACCAGAACCTATGTCTCTCTGGTACCCCTGACGATTGGTGTCATGTTGGCTTGTTCATTCGACATATCGGCTTCGAATGCGACCGGATTGCTCTGCGCGTTTGGATCTGCCCTTGTCTTCGTCAGTTCAAATATCTTCTTCAAGAAGATCATGCCCACAAGTGGAGGGGCTTTGACACAACCGGCTCATAAACTAGACAAACTCAACCTCCTACTGTATTCAGCGAGCATGGCTTTCATCCTCATGTTACCTCTGTGGCTCTATTATGATCTACCTCTTCTTTACGCCTCCACAGCCAACCCGTCTCATATAACTCATCCCAAAGGTGGCCACGAGACTCCACATTCTGTCGTGTACTATATTTTCATGAACGGCACCGTCAACTTTGCCCAAAACATCATTGCTTTTGTCATCCTGTCTTCTACATCCCCCGTCACCTACTCTATTGCCTCACTTATCAAACGGGTCGCCGTCATCTGTATCGCTATCATCTGGTTTAACCAACGGGTCCACCTCATTCAAGGTTTCGGAATCATTCTAACTTTCACGGGCCTTTATATGTACAACAATGCCAAATCTGACGTAGAGAAGGGAGAGAAGAAAATGCGGAGGGTGGAAGCCGCTCGTGATATGATGCTGCCCACTACCAAAACAGATTCAGTCTTGATGTCTGAATCAGACTACCCACCGGACTTCACGACGGCAGAGTCAAGCAGCACCGGTCTTGGTGGGACAGCTTATGGGCGGGCGAGGAACGTGACATCAGCAACGTCACATACCTTCCACCATCCGGCGAGCACGATTCCGTCGCATCCTTATTCACATTCGTCGCACTTTTCGGTCAAAACCTCGACAGTGCCAGTGCCGGGTAACCACGCCACAAATAATCATGGCCCGCGAGGTCCCTCTTCTTATCCATCTCCCCCGTCGTCGGTCGACTCACCACCTTTGGAAACAGTTCCCCTACCGGACACACAATTCCTGTCAGATACCCCTTGGACAAAGCAAACACATCAGACATTAGTGGTAGCTTCATAGAGTTTGTCAATCAGATAATCTATTCTCTGACTCTTGTGAATATTGACACTTACTCTACTCGCATCTACAACGTTTACTATAGAGTTCAATAGCTGCTTTTGTAAGGAATTTTATATTTATGTACCCATGCTCTTTTGACTATACTTAGAGTGCGGAGTAAATCCGTCGCATTGTTTTGACGAAGACGGTAATTATAATACTTTGGGTATATCTGTTTGGAAGTTTTCCATCCACTTACAACAACATTTGTTATCCGTTTGCCTCTTGTCATATTTCCGGAGACAACACATCATGCAAATGGGGGTACCTGATTGTCTCTTGACCAAGATTATCAGCCTGACACTGACAAGACCTAGTAAGGAACACAAGGCATATAAGGACTGCAAGGGATTGTCCAGAAAATGTTTCCTGATAAGGCCCGGTGAAGTTTAGTGAAGTTGTTGTTCACTTTTGTTGGTGACTCGGGGCCGTAAAAGACGAACACGGTCTCAGATCTCATTATCTATCCAACAACATGTCATATTACCGAGTGCAGTTACTACTGCTGCCTGGAGACGTTCGACAGCTCATTTAAACAGCTCTTGTCTGCAGGTGCTACAGGTATACAGTTCAATAGCTGCCTTAATGTAAGGAATCTTATATTGATGTACCCATGCTCTTTCGACTATAGAGTGGGAGTAAATTCGTTGCATAACTTGCATTGTTAGGACGAAGACAGGTTGGTATACTGCCATCCACCTATACAACATTTCTTATGCGGGACCGATAGAGTCCAATGATTGTTTGCCTTTCGTCATCTTCCCGCAGACAATACATCATTCAAACGGGGGAACCCTGATTGTTCGCCACTGTCTCTTGACCCATATGGTAGATTATTTGTGAAGTTGTTTTTCATTTTTGTTATAAGTTATTACCTCGTAAAGACAATGCCAATGAATGGTATACTTGCAAAACAAACACGGTCTTGTTATTCAACGACTTGTCTTGTCATATTATCTAGTGCAGTTACTGCTTGGAGACACTCTATGGCTCATTTAAATAGCTTCGGCCTGCAGCATAAGTTTTCTTCACTCCCCTGATAGCGCCTGATCCATTACTCAAAACCCAGTAGAATTGGATGAATAGACGTTTTTCTCCAGATCCTCGAGCTCAAAGCTCTCCTTATCTCGAAGGTGCATTTTTTTCCCCTCGCCAGTTGAATTACATACTGATATCTTGAATATGTTCCTTCTTTCGCCAGATGAAATACAGACCGGGTATGCGGTGGAGCTCAGTATTCTAGAACAAACCGCACAGAATGAATTCGAATCACAGCTTGCGGGCGCATTGCTACGCAGTCTGCAGGGACTCACTTTACAAGACGGCGAGACTAGCCCAGGTCCTTCAGGTGTCCCGAATCCTTCTATTACAAATCGCATACAAAGGTACTACCGGCCTGCTTACAATGACGAGCATGCGAACCTTCAATGCGGGCTCTGCTATCTGGGTGATAGCTTCATTGGAAATCATATTGTTCGGATGCCACTATGTCTACACACTTTTTGTCAAAAGTGTCTTCAAGACAAAGTCAAATCATCTTTGAAAGAGAAACAGTTTCCGATTTATTGCCCAACATGTAAGGGCCGTGCTGTGATTCCTGGCTCGACAAGGAAAAGTGGTATGTGCCTTGAAGCTATCCACTGGCCTTATTTTTCTGAACTCTGTCAACAGCAATTGATCGAGAGCTCCTGGATGAACTCGGACTCGGACGAGAAGATATTCGCGCCTTTAAAAAACTACAAAGACCAGTAGTTGATATCAAGATAATCCGTCCTAGGAATACATCAGTGAATTTGCACATCTACAACATATGAATACATTATGATTATGTAGGTACAATCGGCCCCATAATATTTTACCACAAATTATATAGCCTGATGCTGCTTTGTATTACAATTACGATGTTACAATTTTGATATCTACCTCCGCTATATACATAATAGCTAAGGGCGTATTCCCTTGCCTTGTGAGGGTTCTGGGTTCATGATTGGGACCACTTTTGTCAAATCGGCCTTTGCTGTGATATACGCTGAAGGCCTTGATGTGAGGCTGTTTGCAAATTGCAGTTTGATTGCAGTAAGTACTTACAAACGAACAAAGTTTGTTGATGATAGTAAAAAATTGGTTGGCTTATTTTGAGTCAGGCAAGGGTGATGTCGACATAGTCGACACTTATCTAGTTACAAGAATACGTCTCGATATTTCACAATTTGCAAGAAATCAAAGTGTGACTCGAATGCGCGTGACAAGGACGCTACTAGTCACAAGTCACCGAATTCTCACGTGTCTTGTAGTGGCAGTGAAGCAAAAGTCTCTCGCCAACGGGCCCATCGACATCCTCAAGATCCCTCAAGCACCCTTCACTGCAATATGGTCCGTATGATCCCCTGCGAGAGCTCCTAGGAGTCCATTCTATACGGATATATGGGATTTGGCGCCTCAGTTTCGCTGGATGGGCCGCTCTACCGTTGGATGACCTTGGGGCTCGAAACTCCAAATCCTATGTATGAACTGACCGACTGATTTTTGCAGGCTCGAGGACCCAAAAAGCACTTGAAGCGTCTCGCTGCACCCTCTTCATGGATGCTTGACAAGCTGAGCGGAACCTACGTATGTGGAGGATTCAGGACGGGACTGGTTGGATTTGCTGAAATTTACTCGTTTGCCAGGCTCCCCGTCCCTCCCCCGGTCCCCACAAGCTTCGCGAATCCCTTCCCCTTACCATCTTCCTCCGCAACAGGCTGAAGTACGCTTTGACCGGCCGCGAGGTCACTTCTATTGTGAAGCAGCGCCTCATCAAAATCGACGGAAAGGTCCGCACCGACGAGACCTATCCTGCTGGTTTCATGGGTTTGTAAACATCTGCTCATCTCAAGAGAATTCCTATAAGTAAAATCGTTTTAGATGTTGTTTCTATTGAGAAGTCCGGCGAGCACTTCCGTCTCCTCTACGACGTCAAGGGTCGTTTCACCATCCACCGCATCACTCCTGAGGAGGCTACCTACAAGCTCCTCAAGGTTCGCCGTGTCGCCATTGGTGCTCGCGGTGTCCCCCATATCGTGACCCACGATGGCCGCACCATCCGCTACCCCGATCCCCTTATCCAGGTCAACGACACTGTCAAGTTCGACATTGAACAGGGCAAGATCGTTGACTACGTCAAGTTCGACACCGGCAACATTGTTATGATCACAGGTGGACGCAACATGGGAAGGGCGGGTGTCATTGTGCACCGGGAGAAGCACATTGGTGGATTTGATATTGTGCATGTCAAGGACTCCCTTGACAGGACGTTCGCCACCCGGTATGTCGTTTTTGGTGCTTCAAACATGTAGGCTCATCAGCATTCAGTGTGACCAACATCTTCGTTATCGGTGAGGGTACCAAGCCTTGGATATCCCTGCCCAGGGGCAAGGGTACCAAGCTCACCATTTCGGAGGAGAGGGATGTCAGGAGAAAACAGAAGGCATCTGAGTAGAAGAGCTATTTCCGCCGCCTTCCCATTTCCTTTTGCATCATGACATGCTTTGTATGCCGTCGAACTATGCCATAAAAATTCAGCATGCCGAAATGTGTCACCATTCTTGTCAGTAAAATTCCAGAGGCCTACGCTTCGGATGACGTTGACAACTACTATTTAAAATTGAGGAACGAGGGCATCTACCAGTACTCTATGTGCCTATATGGAACAATCTCATCCTTCCCCCTCTTTTTCCGCTCAGCTTCCCATCGAGCAACCCACCTAGCCATTTTATTTCGAGAGTTTTCGCTTCCAACGTTTACAGTCGCAATCATCTTTCCCCAGTTAAAAGACATTGCAAAACAGGTTAATTCGAAGAATGATGAGTGTTCAGAGTAAGGAACCGGGAACAGCTGTAACGTAGCAGTTGACTGACGACTTGGACGTAGATTGGCGTGGTTGAACCCTCGATGAGGATGTGACAAGATAGAGGCAATCGTAGGTACTTGATCTGATCCTGTGGGGGGGGTGTATCTTAGAAATAGGCGCGTCAATTAGAAGGAGAAAATGAATAAGAAAAAATAGACATACGTCCATCCCGTGGGCCTGAACCCAGCTGCCTTGCTGAATTTACCCTTGAAGCGCTCCATATAAGTCTTCAATTTGTCCGAAGTTATGGTACCCAGAGGAACGAGATGGACGGTTGCCTCTAGGGGATCTGACGTCAAGAGTTCATTGAGCTCCCCATCAGCCTGGCACCGAAGAATAGCTGTTTTGCGTGTGTCGCAATACACCTTAGAATTTACAGCGTGCGCGATCGCTGCAAAAGGGCTCAGCCAGAAAACCACCATGAAAAACACTAAAAAACAGACCTTTGACGATACGTTCCTTCCCAATGGAATATGTCCTGATGAATGCAAATGGTTAGGATCGGCATGAAAAAGAGCCCAACATCATACCCTACTACAATGAGCCATGTATCAGTCTTTGAACGATTCTCCGTATTTTTAGAGACCGCCCATTTGTCCATAGCAGTCGAAGTATGTCCGAGTGGTTCGCCTACAACAAGCCTGCGAGCAAGCTCTGCACAAGCAGAAATAACCAGCGGCTGAGGAGGAAATGTGTACTGCGACGTGATGTATGAAGAAGCCTGAACCTCGATGATAGACAGATTACTTACCTTCGGATCCAGATAGGTCGTGTCCAAGTAAACATGATCTATCCGCTTTCCTTTGACCGCTGGATGAAGAACATGGCCAGGGGACGCGCGAAAATCGCCACAATGAAGGTATCGGAACACCTTACTTGAGCCAACAAAGGGTGACTTGAAGCTACTGTCTCCAGCGTTGACAGTCTGACGTCCCTCGAAAAAAAAGAGGCACGATCCTGGACAATGATTCGCTTCAATGAGGGTGACGTGAACTCCGCCTGTATCTGGGATCTCTGTGGATACACCATACGGGAGAGGATGCACCCATTTCCGATATACCGAGAGTATATGAACGATGAGGTTCGCTGTACCTTCGGAACAGTAGATGGGTCCACTTTTCCAGTTAGAAGCTAGATTCGTGTAATGGTCTGAATGAGCGTGTCTGATGAGAAAGCGTTAGCATAACAACAAGAGCATAAATCTGAGAGCCATACGTCAAAAAGTATGCAGTGACGCCTGGTATCGTTCCATAACGAAAAGCATCAACGGCGATAGGCATGCCTTGCAAGACCTTGTAGAAAGGTGCCTTGCGTCGACCACCGTTACTCTTATTGGGGCGAAAATCCCTCTTCTCGGCCACACTCGCTTCTTTCCATGCTTCGTTCTCCTTATGTGAGGACATGAGAACTGAAAAAACATTGCCGTTTGATGGTTTTGTGTTTTCGCCACAGCTCTCTGATGATAGCTTCCCTTGAAGATTTGGCAGAGGAAAAGACGAAAGCGGCTGAAAAGTTTTGATTTCTGTTTTATTCATGGTTTTGGTCAAGGGTGGAGATTCATGTGCAACAAAGTCCAGACAATCATTGACATGTTTTACTAGTTCCTGACAGAAGAGTTTGTCACAGGAGCAGGCCTTGGATACGATTGAAATGCTTACAAGATGCGAGAGTCCATTTAGCAGCATATCGCAAGATGGACACTTGGTGATTCCTTCGTCAGAGAAGCTCACAGCGCTAGTTAAATCTTCGAATTCCTCTTCTTCGTCAGGCACTGACGCAAAAGCTATTTCGTCATCACCCATCCCCCAATCATCTCCAACATCAGCAGGGAGGTCCAAATCCACCATGTCGCTAGTTCCTTCTGGAGTTTGCGGTATTTGACATTCAGTTTCGGGAACAATCAAACGTGAAGTGGATGCGCCCTGGTTCGACAGTGAAATAGTACTACCATTTTGAAGGAGTAGTGTTGGCTTCCCAAACGGTACGTTTGATGAGGGTTGGTCCTTGAGTGTAAGAGGAGTATCCAAATCAGTGTTCAGAAGGAGATATGGAGTTCCAAAAGTCAGGGTCTGCGTTTCTTCGCAAGTCGAGGGATTACGTCGAGTAGAGGATGATAGACCTAAAGGAGTCGGCGGCTTTTCCGTGATACCACACGATGTGATACTTTCTTCAAACTTCCCATGATGATTGCTTGTGGATGGCACGCGCGGTTTATCGCTCGTTTCAACATATGTCTCTACGAATTCGACCTCTCCAGAACTGTTGCTTCGACGGCGTCTCTTTGTAGACCGGATAACTCGAACCACTTCGGGCTCGCTATCCGAATCGTCAATAACAATTATATCTTCTGGTGTCACAAGAGATCTGGACTTGACAGTCGCCTTTTGCTTCCCTTTAGCACTTAGAGACGATGCTCCGCCAGCGTTGAAATAGTCGTGTAGAGTGACGGTTGATTTCACTTTTCTTTTGGATGTAGAAGACATGATGAGGCCGTCGGAGCCGATGTGTGAGCGTGAACACATGGATGATGTCTCTCACGACTTGCTCCAATAAATTTAGACAACGCTCTTGCAACGCTTGCACATCTCAACTCGAGCTCCTACTTATTAATAAACGTCAGACGTCCATTGAGCTTAATCGGTCGCACTCTCCTCACTGGCACAGGTCACCATTGAGCAAGTCGTATAACATCCTATTCTTGCCATCCGATGGCAAATCAATGATAAGTACGCGCCACCATGACCGAACAAGCTGAGTAAATCCACCTACATAGTAGAAAAGTCCTATCGGGAGATAATCGATAATCTGTCAGAACTGGACATGAATCAGTGTCCCGTGCCCTCCACGTCAAGTCCTCCGCCGCACTGCCGCCATCCTAATGACGCAACCCTAGAATCGCGAGCTCGATCGAGTGTAATCCAAATGTAATCTAATAACAAGCTTTCGAATCCCGTTTGCTTTGCAATATTAGTCCCCCTCATCATGTCCGCTCAACCTAAGTTTGTCCGTCGAACAGCGATCCTCCACAGGACTCCATGGACGCCACCCGTTGCCAAGGGCGGGAAGGGCGTATACATCGATCTTGAAGATGGCAGTCGAGTTCTTGATGCCGTTGGAGGGGCCGCCGTTGCTTGCCTGGGTAATAGCCACCCACAAGTGATTCAGGCGATGAAAGATCAGATCGACAAAGTGTCATGTATGTCTACAATGAACCCGCCGTCAACTAATTATACTAAGTAGTATCAATGATCCGGATGTGTAGATGTGTATAACATGCAGTTATCGAATCAACCTGCAGAGGCTTTAGCAAACAAGTTGATTTCCACGAGCAAGGGTGCATTCACTGCATGCGGATTTGTATGTGGAGGTAGGTAATCCTCGTGCAAGTTTTCAGTCCACTACCCCTACCTCTACCAGGTTCCGAAGCTATGGAGAGTGTCATCAAGCTCGGCAAGCAAGTAAGCTCGTGTCTATTCTTTTGAATCCTAATTTGACAAAATATGCATGCAGTACTACGCCGAGATTGGGCAGCCGCAACGAAAGAATTATATTGCACGACGGCTTTCGTTCCACGGTAATTCTCTAGCAACACTATCCCTCTCTTATCACCCTGCCCGACGCGCTCCATACGTTGATCTTCTTAACACGGAGCGTTTCCATCATGTATCTCCTGCATACGCGAAGCGATTCCAGAAACCTGACGAAACAGAAGAACAATACGTGCAGCGTCTGAAACAAGAACTTGAAGACAAATTTATCGCTCTTGGACCAGACACTGTCATTGGATGTAAGTCATGTTCTGTGCATTCAGCGTCCTCACGTTCACTGTTGCACACACGCAGTTGTTGCAGAGACTGTTGTAGGTGCTGCTTCCGGTGTTGTAGCAGCTCCAAAGGGCTACTTCAAAGGTACACCCGTGCTTGGCGAGCATTGACATGACCTAATTGAGATGTCCAAAGCCATGAAGTCGGTTTGCGATAAGTATGGCGCACTCTTCATTCTTGACGAGGTAAGCAATATCCAGTGTGGTCCTCATGTAAAACTAATTTCCGCTAGGTTATGAGCGGAATGGGCCGTAAGTATTTCATCATCATTTGTTGGAGACTTCAAAGCCATGGCTCTCATAGGCATGGGAACCTTGCATGGTTGGGAGTCGTTTGGCGACAACGTGGCGGTGAGCTATTCAGTTCATTCACAAACTTGCCCTCGTTGACATCCTTCTGATAGCCTGATATTCAAGCAGTTGCTAAAGGTCTAGGAGCAGGGTGCACAATGATCCTTGATTGATCCACCCCCAACGCTGAATTTCGTGTAGTTATGCTACTATCGGAGCCGTTCTTATGTCGAAAAAGGTTGCAGACGGAATCAAAAATGGCTCGGGTTTGTGGAAGCATGGCCATACTTATCAAGTAAGAGTCTCCTTGGATGGGGTATTCCAATTTATTTCTACACACCTGTAGGCCCAACCCCTCGCCTGTGCAACGGCCCTGGCTGTTCAAAACGTAATCGAATCGGAAAATCTTCTCGAGAATATCCGCAAACAGGGCGCTTACCTTGGTCTGTGGATTAGCAGGAGAGAATGACATTACGACCTCACCGCACTTTTAGAATCGCTCTTGCAGGCAGGCTTGAGAGGTCCTAATGCGCTTGCCGCGCCGTATACCTTTGATATTCGCGGGGGTGGTGGATTTTGGGGCATCGAATTCGACTTTACAGATGCGACCAATCTTGACTTTGGAAAGGAGGCATTCGCTTTCCGTGTCCAGGCTCGTGCTTTCGAAAATGGCCTGGTAATTATGGGCATGACTGGTGGGTCGAACTTGGAAGGAACTAAGGGTGATCATTTTCTCTTGGCACCTGCCTACAACATTACGAAGGAAGAAATTGAGAAGATTGCTGCTATCTTTGTCAAAAGCGTTGAAGAGGTCTTAAAGGAAGCGGTTATTCAGGTTTAATTTGCTCGATGATTATACCAGTACTATACAATCTCAATGATCGATGGCCCCAATGAACTTTATTGAATCCCTATCTTTTTGTTGACATGCATATCTGATTTTTTACTGGTGCTACGTAATTAATTGGTATGTTCAGAAGTTTCACCTTGGAAATAACTTCCGGTCAGTGGATTGGCTTGATTATTGTTTCTGTGTTTATTATACTGAATACCGCATGTGATGTCTCCTTTCTGTTGGCACTGTTTCCGTTGTCAGTATGTCTCGTGCCTTGGCCCGTGCAGACCCTACTTCGAACATCAGCACATAATGCCATGAGGGTTGCACCGACCGTTTCCCTTGCTACCGACTACGGAGTTGATAAGTACATTGTTTCCCCAATTGTCATTGCCTGAGCAGGAGCTGGATACTATCCATTCCAACGAGCATGCTAGACATACGTCCTGGCAAATGCAAGTCTACAAGATTCGTAATCTTGTGGCAATAGATCGTGGTCTCATAGCGACACCCAGACTCTTGTTCCATGTTATAGCAAGCATTGTCCTGACTTTTTCGGGTCAAAGCGCGAGTGCTGCTAAATAAGGATAGCAGCTAATAAGCGCCACCAGTGCTTATATAAGACGACGAGATTGGCGAGTGTGCGTGGTTTCGCAACCTCACAGGCTTGACGTCTCCTCCTCCTCCAACGCTCAGACATTGGAATCGATGGCTTGGGGCATGCACTAAATGGACTTACAACCTATCCATCATCAACAAGCCACAAGCAGTGCCACTCCATCGACAACCAGACAACAGCCCGACCAATCCTCCGCTTTTTCTACCGATTCCAAGACATTGCGCTCTAGTGCCCGGGTCAAAGCCGCAAAGCTCAAATCCAAGCAGAAGTCTATCGACAAGGAACGTGACTCGACAGCTCAACAATCGCAACTTCCATCAT
The DNA here is from genome assembly GCA_018221735.1 of Termitomyces sp. K1Aa. NCBI lineage: Eukaryota > Fungi > Basidiomycota > Agaricomycetes > Agaricales > Lyophyllaceae > Termitomyces > Termitomyces sp. K1Aa. Next base: position 24,653 of record JABAJX010009927.1, read on the forward strand.
CTTCGGCCACTCCGCTTACTGATACTGTCGCGACCCGGACTACCCGTGCTACCACTCTCAAATACAAACGCTCTCGTGAAACAATCTCAGCAAAGGGAAAGGCAAAGGCGAACGATCTGCCCGAGGAAACTCCATCTCGCACCACCAGACGGTCAGTCATCATCGATAGACGCTACGAGACACAAGAGCACTAATATGGACATCTTCAGCACCCGACGAGGCGGTTCATCAGCCTCTTCTCCCTTGACTATCAACGAACCAGTTTCCGACCCCAAAGGCAAGAAACGTGCCGCTCCAGAACCCGCCTCCGACGAAGACAACACAACCAGCCCCTCCAAACGCCAAAGGACATCTTATTCCCTCCGATCAAAGACTCAAACCGTCATGCCGCGCAAGACTCGGTGAGTGCTACACTCTATTTTTTGACAATCATGTTTATTTGTCCCAGAGCATCTAACAAGGAGAAGTTGGCCTCTGTTAAATCGAAACTCTCAGTTGCCGGTTCATCTCGGATTGAAGATGAAGATGTGGAGATGTTGGACGCTCCCTACAAATCGGAACATGATGTGTGTCCCGATGAAAATGAAGGTCAGACAGCTGTTGGAGAGACAGGCGAAACTCACGACGAAGGAGATGATGACGACGATGACGACGACGAAGAAGATAACGCAGACGTTGCCATGCCGTCGAGCGAACCTCCTGTTCCAGGCAGCATGGATGCTTCAACAGCGATGGCGATCTTCGGAGATATTCGACAGTTCGGTTCATACATGATGTCACTGACATCGCGCCTCAAAACCATGCTTAACAATATCAAGCCCACGGCTGACCCTACAACTCGACTTCTTACCCTTCAGGAATTGAGCGAACTACTCAGTATCAGCACCGAGGACACTCTGGCTGGCTCGTTTCAGGTTGAACAGTTTGTTCGTGAGCTAGTCAAGATTTTGGGTGGTCATGGTGTCGACGAAGATGAAGATGATGACGGCGACGAAGATCATGCAGAGCAAGATGAAGATGCTGCCCTTGCTGCTGCGTTGGCTATGAGCACTGGCAACACGTATCAGGGTGACGAGAACCTCGAAGCTCAGGTGCTCGCCTGTCGTTGCCTGGCAAACCTGATGGAGGCACTACCCGGCGTTGCGCACACAGTTGTGTATCACGGTGCCATCCCTGTGCTTTGCAGCAAGTTGATCGAAATCTCTTACATCGATCTCGCCGAGCAGACCCTAAGTGTGAGTTTACTTGTTATAGTCGTTTTCGAGGCACATCTCAAGTTTCTTCTTTAGACGATGGAAAAAATTTCTGAAGAATTCCCCAGTTCAATCGTGCGCGAGGGTGGGCTCGCTGCTCTCCTCAACTACCTGGACTTTTTCTCTATTGCGGTCCAACGTACAGCTTTGCAAGCTGCCTCTAACTGTTGTAGGAATGTCGCCCCTGAGCATTTCCCCATGATCAAAAGTGTCTGGCCGATAATCAGGAGTTGTCTGACGTACTCCGACCAGAGACTCGTTGAATTTGCCTGCCTTTGCGTTATTCGTGTCATCGATTCATATTACCGTGCACCAACCGATAACCTGGAGGCACTAGTTGATACGGACCTGATCAAGGCCATCAATACGCTGCTCCTTCCAGCGGGTGGATCTCCACTTATTGCTCCAAACACATACACTCTGTTATTGCGTGCACTGGCAACCGCAGCACGAGCTAGTCCGAAGATTACGATTGCGCTTCTGGAAGCTGACATTGTTGACACTCTATATCAGATACTTACTGGTGTCCTGCCTTCGCTCATCGAGAACGGTCAAGAACAGGGCAATGCAAATGGGGGTCAGGGTTTGGGTGGCGGTTTGGCAGATATGACAGTCATGGAAAATTTGGCTCACCGACCCAAGGATCAAGTCGAAGAAGCGTTGAGCCTTGCTTCTGAGTTAATGCCTCCTTTGCCCAAAGGTATAATATTCATAAGCCAGTGTCACAGTGTATTAATGGTTAATTCTATTCAGACGGAGTGTTTGATCATAAAGGATACACGGAGAAAGCCTTTGCTCGAATGGTCAAGGCAAAAGCAAAAGCAGAGAGAGCTGCTGCAAGACTAGCTTCACTTACTGTTGAAAATCCCCCCATCGTACCTTCACCAGCGGATGAGCCTTCTCCTGAAGCTGCGGAGACTCCTGCTCCCGATGTAACCGAGGAACCCGCTACGACTGCTGTCCCGGTAAATCTTGATCGGACTGAACTGCTGCGTTCAAAGCCCGTCGTTGTTGGTCGTTTCATGCAACTCATGGTCCCTATCCTTATCGACGTATATGCGGCGAGCGTGATCACCCCGGTTAGGGTCAAGACATTGACTGGATTGTTGAAAGCTGTCAGTTTTCTTGATGCAGATGGGTTGAAACAAGTGCTTACGGTGAGATTCGTATCTTTGAGTGCTAAGTCATTTGATCTAAGTTTTTCAAAAGTTCGTCCCTGTGGCAAGTTTCGCCTCATCGATATTGTCCTCCAAGGACCACCACCCATCGCTCGTGATCGGGGTTCTTCAACTTGTCGACCTCCTTTTGACTAAAGTTCCAGCATTGTATAAGCCAAGCTTCCGTAGAGAAGGGGTCTTCCATGAGATCGATGCAATCGCTGCACGACCTGTCACATCATCAAAATCTAAATCCAAGGATAAGGACAAAGAGTCATCTGAGCCTCCCTCTACAGAGTCTGGAAGTGCATCTCCCGTACCCCCGATCTCAGGAAGTTCTATGAGTGGACTTAGGAAGCTCTCGTCCTTGTCGTTGGAACCTGAAGATGCAATCATCCTACGCTCGAGAGTTATTCAATTCAAGCACTTGTCCAATGACACCTCCAACGGGGAAGATGGCGCTTTTGCAACTCTTCGCCTCGTTGTCGACCGTATCTCTTCGCAGGAAGCGTCTGAGAAGGAATTGTTTGACGTGTTACAAGAACTTGCAGACCTTTTCGCATCTCCTCACACCTCAGTCTCCAGTTTCGAACTTTTACAGAGTGGTGTCGTAGAAGGCTTGCTTCAATTTGCGACTGATCAAACACGAACGCGTAAGTCTGTCATGTAACTTGCATATATTGGAAGCTAATCTTTCAATTTTCAATTTTCAATGTAGCCGATCTCCGGAAGCGCCAGGAACTACTATTGGATGCGTTTTGGGGTCGTCGAACAGCGGCTCCGGCTGGTGCCCCATCACCGTTTTCAATACTAGTCAAAAAATTGCAGGAGAGTCTCACTAGAATGGAGTCTTTCGACGTTATCACGATAGCTCAGGGCATTGATGGTGAGGCCGACTGATACATGTTTATCTGTTTCATATTCATCTTCATATCTTCAGATTCAAAACGGAGTTCACCCTCTTTATTGGCACGGCAATTGCGCCTGCGACTAGTTGCTGGAGATGACTCGGATGTTCCTCGAAACCTGCACAATATCGTAGTATCCATTCATGCGATTGCCACGTTCCAGGCGCTGCACGATTATCTACGTCCTCGAGTCGCTGGTCTTCTCAATAGTGGTTCTCGCTTACACGGAATGTTGGCAGCTCTAGCAGGCTACACTGGTGCCAAACCCGAAGCGAGTGCAAATGCCTCTCACTCGTCGAAACCCTCCACGTCCTCTACCGAAGATAACTCAGATCCTGCACCTGCGACATCAACAGGTGGTCGACGACGCAGCCAGCGGCTCAGCGCCAAGAATGCCAACACTTCCGGTGGAACACCAAGTACGAATACCGATCCGTCAGCTCCCGCTGCAAATGCATCTGAAAACAGTGCACCCAAGACGATTTCGGACGTTGGACCTTCTTCTGTCGACACCGCACCAAGCGATACATTAGTAGATTCCGAGTTACAAGCAGATTTCACTGATGATGAGGAGATCGATGCTGACGTTTTCGATGACGATGAGATTGACCCTGATCAATCTGTGTCGGAGAAAACGGTTATGCTTTCTGTTGCGGAAGGTATATATCACGTCACACGACTTTATAATCTTTTGACTGACAGTCGAGTGTCCTAGATGGATCCAAAGTAGAGGCACAGACACCTGACGGAACCCGTGTGGCAACTCCCAACTCGTCAGCCAAAGATGTACTGCTACCATCGAATCCCCGAGCGTCCCAGGCGACAAAAGCGTCGTATGCTGCTGCCCTCAAAGCGAAACCCACTGACTGGCACCTCGAATTCTCGATGGATGATCATGTTCTACCTTTAGATCTAACGATATATGGTGCGATCCACCAACACGAGATGCGCCAAAAGACCACTGCATCACCATCGAGCATGATTTGGCAAGGGATCTATACGATCAAGTTCAAAAAGGTTAATGGTCCAGCTCCGTCATCAGACTGTATGTAACACTAGATTTGTTCCCATTGTCCCACACATAAACTGATTTGCTTCTTAGCTCGTGCGGAAGGTTCGGAGGTTAAGAACCGGTCACCCAGCCCCACATTATCCTCTCTTCCTGAAGATACTCCTCATGCCAAGATTTTACGCCTGTTGCGTGCCTTGCACCAACTGAATACAATGGAGGCAGAGCGACCAGTACATTCAGGGGACAAACGAAATCTACCCGAGTCGGCTTTTGTGAACAACAAGTTGACAGCGAAATTGACGCGTCAGCTAGAGGAGCCTATGATCGTAGCAAGGTAAGCCCATAGTCTTGCCGTACATCGTTTTGAGGGTTCTGACCTGAGGCTACAGCTCGTGTCTTCCTGACTGGGCATTGGACCTTCCTCAGCATTTCCCATTCCTCTTCCCATTCGCCACACGCTATAACTTCCTCCAATCGACATCTTTTGGTTATGCCCGCCTAATTTTGAAATGGCAAAGTCAACAAAATCGTGTTCAAGACAGTTCTCGCAGAGATGATGGTATCGGTTTCCTTGGACGTTTGCAACGACAAAAGGTCAGAATTTCTCGAAAACACATCTTGGAGTCGGCTGTCAAGGTCTTCGAACTCTATGGATCTTCATCTTCCATCCTTGAAGTCGAGTACTTTGAGGAGGTCGGGACTGGACTGGGGCCTACGCTGGAATTTTACTCTTTGGTGTCCAAAGAATTTGTGCGAAAAGATCTCAAGATTTGGAGAGATACCGATGCATTGGGTTCAACTCCCTATGTTAGCCATCCAAGTGGCCTCTATCCTGCACCTCTCAGTCCGGAAGATGTTGCCAAAGATGTTGCCAGCGATGGTGGACTGTAAGTAGATGTTGATTGTCTGGATGACGACATTACTTCATCGATCGCTCAAACCCGTTTTCAGTAAACGAACGCATCTGCTACGAGTAATTGGGCAGTTTGTCGCCAAAGCAATGCTTGATTCGCGTATCATCGATTTGACGTTCAATAAAATTTTCCTCAAATTGGTACTTGGCGAGGAAGTCCCTCTCACTATCGCTTCTCTGAAGGTGTGTCTGCATGGTCACTCTTATGTCATCGGTCAGTCTCAAAGTCTTTCCAGCTTGTTGACATCGACCTTGCGAACTCGCTTGAAAAGCTGAAGAGTATCGTGGGTTCCAAATCGCAATTGCAGGACAAGGTTCGTCGAAACATGAGAAGAGTTTATACCCTGCTCACGTGTGACACAGTTTTCACGCAAAGTTGCAAAGGTTGAATCGGTCTCGATAGAAGATCTTGCGCTTGACTTTACCCTCCCTGGATACGACATTGAACTCAAGGTCAGACAAATTTTCCTTGCATTACACCGCCGCCTGACATCATTTTTCTACAGCCTGGCGGCAAAGAAATTTTTGTCTCATCGGACAATGTGGATGAATACATTAGTGCAGTTCTTGATGCGATCCTTGGGAAAGGCGCCATGGTTCAAGCAAAAGCATTTAGAGACGGGTTTTCGAAAGTGTTCCCTGTCACGGATCTACAGGCTTTCTCTGCAAATGAGTTGGTTATGCTATTCGGCAATTCCGAAGAGGACTGGAGTGTCGAGAGTAAGGATAATCTCATCTCCAATATTTTAATTCCTAACATAAGCTTCACAGCTCTTTCCGAAGCGCTAAAAGCAGACCATGGTTTCAATGTTGAAAGTCGAGCAATTCACGATCTCATTGAAATTATTTCAGCCTATGATAACTCGACACGCCGTGCCTTTTTACAGTTCATTACTGGTAGTCCAAAATTGCCAATCGGAGGTACGATCTTCAATCCCTTCGAGGAAGATGTAAGATGGTTGACATGACTGGCTTAGGCTTCCGTGGACTGAATCCACTGTTAACGGTGGTACGAAAACCACATGAGGCCCCTCTTACGGCGGATGACTACCTTCCGAGTGTGATGACTTGTGTGAATTACCTCAAGTTGCCGGAGTACAGTTCCAAGGAGGTGATGAAGGAAAAGTTGCGGATTGCTATGCAAGAAGGTGTTGGGAGCTTCCACTTATCATGATTGATTTTTTGATTGGACTTGTTCCTTATAATATTGAAATAGAAATATTGTTGTTCGTACATATTCATCTTGGGAATGTCTTTGGCTGAGAAGATGCAAAAGTGCTTCACTCTGTTGACGCGAACGTTGAGTGTTGAACGCAACTTGAACTTGTGTAACTTGACCAGACCGTCACGACGTAATAAATCAAGTTGCTGACCAAGCATATGACCGAACAGACTTTGACCACATACCACCATGTCCAAGCATCATCCCGGTTAGTCCAGCCCCTTCCAATTGTGCCGAAAATGCTCATGTAAATTCTAGATCTCATCATGTGCAGGCGGCAACCAGGGATAGGTTCGTTCTGTTCCATATGACATGCGATCGTTGAATAATTCTTGTCATCAAGCTATTGGCCGTCTTTGTGAAAAGTGTGATGGAAAATGGTACGGCTTCCAATCTTCGTGTACTGTATAAACAATATCTCACTGGCAACATCTTGATAGCCCTGTCTGTGATTCTTATGTCCGACCAGAGACTCTGGTACGCATCTGTGATGAGTGCAACTTTGGAACTTATGGGGGTCGGTGTATAATATGTGGTGCACCTGGTGAGCTCCGTCTTCTCCGTGCATCTGGGACAAGTTAACCCTTGACTGTCAGGTATTTCTGACGCATACTATTGCGCTGAGTGTACACGACTTGAGAAAGATCGAGATGGTTGTCCCAAGATCGTCAATCTTGGAGCAAGTAGAACCGACCTCTTCTATGAACGACGTCGTTTAGGTTTGACCTCCTTTTTCACAACGCTCTATACTTCTACTGACTTTCAACACAGGCTTCAAAAAGGGTTGATCTTGTTTGACCAAAGACATCTATTACCTTGTCCTCTATGTAATTCTAACAAATCGACAGTCCAGATCCAATCCACAAAACAATCAATACACGGCATATGGGATGATAGGAGGGCTTTCTGTTGGAGTTTCCAGGTTGACCAGTCTCCTGCAGAAAATGTTAGCTGTGTTACAGAGACTGACAAAGGAAAACCGACCGAAGTGTATTCATGTCCATCTACGTAAACTGGTCAATGTATGGCTGCAGTAAGAAAATTGGCAATTTACCAAGGATTTAAAGACCAAAAAGACATGTGTGTCATCGTGAGTGTCGACAGCTTCACAGGTATCACATAGATCTCGAGGACAATAAGCACACCGGAACCATGGGCCCACGATGATCTCCATGCAACGATCACAAAGAGAGATCTCATGCTTCAGATGGTTCAGATAGGCTGCAACCAGAATAATGAGCCTGTAGGGACTAGCCACTGACCAGCTTCCCTTACCTGTGGGGTCGGTCATGTCCAAAAATGGGCTTTGGGGCCCGACAGGCATTCGGTATCTGTGAAAGCATGTAGTTGGGCACCAAATGATGATCACAAAGAATCTTACAAGATTGGGACCATGTGGGACGAGTTCTCAATAGGCTTTAGAACTGGCCTGGGCAACTTGAAGAAAATATGCATCGGATCGTGTACGATGTATGACCTTCGCTCGCAGTTTCCACACTGAGTAGATGATGAGCATCTATTGGAATTGACTGGCTTTATTCCATACCAGATTATACGCTTTTGGGGATGAAGGACAGTTGGCACATTGATATCGGATCCCAATAATATTCTTGAAAGGGTTCCCGGGTCAACTGTTTGAATAATATGAACGAGGGGTCTAGAAAGACTCACGATACCGCAGCTGCTGCAAGGTAGCCGGTGGTCATCCGATCGAGAAGCATTTCCAACTACAGTGCGAGCATAAGAGGACACTACTGAACTGGCTTTTGACCACGATGCCGATAGTCCAACGCTTTCCGCATCGCCCCGTGTCCAGAGATGGATCGCCCTTCGACTGGCACTCTCCAGCTACAGGTCGGGCAGTGTGAGCAGTCATAACAAATGATTGAATGTTCATAAACATACTTCGTCTAATTCCAACGGATATGGTATCTAATGCTGGGATTGAGTGACACAAATTCTGTAAATTGATCGACCCATACCTTGATGAGGATGTGTGAAAAGTTATGACCTCCGTCCGAGGAATCAAGGTTTCCGGGAAGGCCAGCTGACTCACAATTGGCACAAATATCCACGGAATCACAGATGGCACAGTGAAATCGAGCACCAACAATGTCCTGTAAACAACTGGCAAATCTTTAACGTGGTAACGGAAAGTTGGTTAGTTAATTTCGCTCACTGTGCACATTTAACACCTGGATGCTTCAGCGCTAGGTCCATTGATGTCAAAAAGTAACGTAAACATGATAAATAAGAGCTTACGTTCCTCGTCCTGATGAGGAATCGCATGACGATCAGAATCGCTACGTGACCGGGAAGACGTGTCTGGTACATTGACAAAGACGTGGGAAGGGTGTAACTCGTGTACTTGGCTGGAACACATCCTAAATTTCGATGGATTGGATGGAGATACATTTGAAATGCTAACCTGTAACATGCGCGGCACAAATTGATGTTTGGGCACGATGCACACTTGTAGCGTTTGTGAGAGGTAATCGCCTGACAAGTGGAGCACTTAGAAACTTGGCCTTCGTCTTGCTCTGTTCGCTGGATCAGCTTCGAGCAATGGGTGAGTGCGAATTACACTGACCAACATCTTCCCATCGATCGTGTGACCAATACTTTTCCAAGAACGCATGTCGTAGCTCGCCTTTTTTTGGTGCCGCCCGTCTCCATTGAGATGCTGCCTGAGCATCGCCATTGCCCGAAGTCGGCATGGTAGGGGACGTGCTAGATGCTGCTTCAATCGCATGATGGACTCCAGCTGATTCCAGACAATCACAGCATAATTCAAAACCTCTAGGCAAAGGTACTGACGGGACAGCGAGGGTAGATGTAGGAAGAATGGAAGGAAGAGGTTTGTGATTGTAGTGAGTTGAAAGTGATTCAGCGCTACTGCCGACGTATGTCAACGATGACAACGAATTACTGGAAGAAGATGATATTGGACGTTGATCAGGTGGCCGAGGGGGATAACTGAAGGAGGAAGTACTGTTTGCTTTTCCTTTTCCCTTCAGATTCGGGCTGCTTGCAAGAGGATGCTTTTCTCCACATATAGAACAAACATATCGAAGGAGATCCAGCAACCTTCCACAGTTGGAACAGTCTGTCAAACTGTCTTCAGGGGGCGCAGTGGGTGGAAGATATTGAAGGAGCTCTCTATCGATCATGAAGTCTAAGTCGCCATGTGCAACGGAGAAATCTCCCTCCTGAGACGGTCGTAGGTTCGAAACTGACAAAGATACCTTTGGAGCGCGTGCCTTCTGGGTTCGAATTTGCTGGCTGGCGAGCCAATTCAAATGCATTGAAGAGGGCCTTGTCCTCTTAAGAACAGATGACGCTCTGGACGGAAGGCCATCATCGCCAGAGTCATGAACTTGTGAGGCAGATGACCCTGTGAAGGTGTAATTATAGTAATATCGTCCACTGGGATGTCTTTCCAGCGCAAGATCACCGCTGAGAACATCTTCATCGTTTATTCGCGGGTCGAAGGAAGCATTGTCTGACATTGTCTGTCCAGACGATACCCCGAGCATGGTATGTATGTGACGCTCTTTTTGATCCTTTAGCCACGCTGCTCCACGACTGTTCCTCGCTAGTGAATTAGGGTGAACATTGGACGGGTCTTCTGCTATTTCTTCAAGTCTGAGGCGTTCAAAGACAGCAGATGTGCTTCCTGGAAGATGTTGACTCGAAGAGGATTTGTGCTTGTCGGAAAATGGATCTTCATTTCGACTGACTCTATTTTCAGGTGTATCCGGCCCTTCGCTATCTCTTGAAAAGTGCGATACCATTGTGAACCGCGAACGACTTGAGCTTGCAATAGAACTTCCAGGATCTCCCAGTCTTCGATTACTCGGAGCGAGCCCTGACAAGACAGATGGCCCACTGTTGTCGCGAGAGCTGACTGTGACCGAGTCGTCGTCTACTGGGGGAGATTCGAATAAGAACGATTGATGGCTCCCATTTCGTCCCCTATACTCATCCAAGCTGATTAACGATGATGTGTCTGAGAGACTAGGGCCGTCATAATCAACCATAATCTGGACCTTGAGGGTCACCTTGCGATTTCCAAAGCTACGACCTGATAAGATGGAGGCTGCTGAGGACAACGGTGCATCGTCTCCGGCGTGAAAGTATTGTATAGCTTCAGTGAGGTCTGTATCGTTAGTGATTGTAGTTATTTCGCCATCATCGTCTTTGTAGGTGATTCCAAAGGATGTAGAGGAGAGCGAGTAGCACTGCTCGACCTAGTAACAACGTTTGTAAGCCACGGAGGAGAACAGTGACACGACACACCTTCTGCCGAAGTAGTTCATATGTGCAGTTACGCGCAGAGTCGAAAGTGATCTTCTTGTTCCAACTATCCAAGGAACATTTGACGACGAGCTGCCTGCTAGTTCGAATGTTCATTCTGGAGCAGAGATTGGAGAAGCCAATCGTGATTGTTACCAACTTGAACTCATGGCGTATTTGGGCCGGGCCGGCAGTGCATTGGGCGCTAAACATACTTTGGTAATTTCCACCATGTCATCGCCAAGTATCTCTTCTTTTCCGTACCCATGCAACAAAGTACAGATGTCGTCCGACGCGCAGGTGCTTTCAATTGTTTATGCTGCTCCTCTGTCTCTGACAAACTTACAGGCCTGTTCGAGCGGTATCACATTGCACGATTCTCGTCATTAGGTCTGGATTCCTGCGTACTCATGACTGCGCAGTACATACCTCCAGAAGGTCATAAACTGGACAGACCAACCATTTATGATGCCCTCGCCATGGTCGTCGAAGCTCACCCAGCATTAGGTGTCCGGTTGACTCAGAATCTCGCAAAGGACCCAGCCTTTGAACGCCTCGAGAGGGTTGATTTTTCCCAAGTCGTGGAATTTTCTGAGAATAACAACCTGGAAGCAACCATAGAGTCTCAACTCTTACGACAATTCGACGTTACGTCGAATGTACCCCTTTGGCGTGTTGTGATTTCAGGAGCCAGCACTGTCTCCTTCGCTTGGCACCATGGCATCGGCGACGGTAAGAGCGGTCTTGCTTTCCATCGTGCTTTCCTAGCCGCTTTACAATCAGGCGAAAGCCGAGGTGGCAGTCCCATAGTCGTACCTCCGAAAAATGCTCTAGTTCCTCCCATCGAAATGTTGGTCAACCTCTCCCCATCATGGTCCAAAATTGCTTCAACGCTTTATGGTTTATTCGCTCCTGTATCATGGACCTGTGCAGCTAAATCATGGACCGGCAACTCAGTGCCCACGGAGATAACCCTTCAGAATCAAGTTCGACTCATCGAATTCTCTCCCGACGTTGCTTCCGCCCTCCTTGTTCTATGTCGGTCTCACAAAGCAACAATAACATCGATGTTCCACGCGCTAGCTGTTTCAGTCATCTCTCACCTTGTGCTGTCCGAAAAACACGCAACAATATCTGCTCTTACCCCGATTTCCCTCAGAGATCTTTCGGGAACATCTAACGATGCAATGTGTAATCACGTTTCAACGCTGCACTCCTACCCGAAGGTCAACCCCATTTTCTCATGGGAGTATGCGTACAAGTACGCAGGAGAACTCCGCTCTTGTGTTAAGAAGTCGGTGGAGGAAATAGGAATGCTTTCCTTTCTTAACGGAAAGTACGACGAATTTTTCCAAGGGAAGTTGGGAAAGAAACGACCTGGCGGGTTCGAGCTTTCCAATGTTGGACGGTTTGAAGTTCAGAACAGCTCTTCGGACGGGCCGAAATGGTCAACTGGGCGCATGGTGTTTTCTCAATGTGATGTGATTGTCGGTGCCGCTCTCAAATTGAACGTCGTTGGTGACGCACTTGGAGGCATCACCATGTCCGTAATCTGGGGTGCTGGCTCCGTTTCGGATGCCTTGGGTGATGGATTCGTCACCGAGTTCAAGAAAGGCGTGGAGAGACTTCTTGCAGAAGTGTCTAATTGATGTAGCTCCATGTCGTTTGAGGGATTGGAGATCGATCTATCAAAATACTTAACTCCCAGGAGGTCCATCTCTTTCTTGTGAAAAATAAATTTTCTGAAAAAAAGAAATAGAGACAAGGGCAAATAAAGCTTCTCCATCCTCAAAAAGATATTGACTCTGCGCCACAAGACAATAAAAGAAAGCAGGCTGCCAAAGAATTCCTTCCAGATCTCCATTCGCAAGCAAGATACATACGATTCAAAATTATCTCAAGACAGTATCACACCAGGGACGTGTATGAACCTTCTAGAAAACCTCGTATCTTCCTTTCATCTGTACTATTTCGACGCTCTTAACACTCTTCAGTGGCGGTGCATTATCCTTCCTATCTCCATACTAGTGCCAAACGTGCTATCGCGAAGACCATTAGTATCATCACTCCCTAGTTAGACTGAAGAACCCTGTAGAAAGTTGCGCGAGCTTGATCGCACGACAAAAGCGCACATCAGAGACTGGTGATACAGAGCATCTCCTTAGCCCAGAGGTTGGCTGCCCGCGCTAGACGAGACTGATGGATGGGTACAGAGCGAAAGTAAGGGACATCATGTATAGACTTGAACTACGTAAAGATTGAACCGACGTCGAAATCAGCGAGTCCTGGAGGCAAAGATGCCGTGCATGACGGTTAGAAGATGATCGATCGATGGTGGCTGTGTAGTCTTCCCCACATATCCCCCGGAACAAACTGTTGGATGGACAAAATCAGATGCTATTGACATTTATCCGACCAGACTCTTTCTCCTCCCGCACTGGCGGTGTGTGGATCCATGCTAGTAAAATCGGGCTCCAAGTTCTGCCAGTCCTCAGCATCGCTATTTACTCACCGTCTCGCTATGTCTACCTCTGTAATTCGACCTTCCTCGCGCCCGACTGCATGGAAGGCTGCCGCTCCTGCTGCCCCACCTGGTGCGAAGACTTTCGCAGCGGCACTACCCAAGCTTCCTGTCTCAAACCTTTCCGATACGCTTTCTCGTCTGAAGCAGAGCTTGGTACCGATAGCCTGGTCGGACGAAGAGTATGCTGCAGTCTCCAAGAAGATTGACCAATTCGCTACCGGGCAGGGACCAGAGCTCCATCAAAGACTGCTTTCACGTGCCGCAGAAACGCGTCACTGGCTTGAGCAATGGTGGGATGACGGTGGTTACTTGGGTTACAGGGATTCAGTATGTACTCAACGATACCACTCTGCCTGGCGTTATTTAACTTCAGAGGCAGGTTGTTGTTAATGTCTCTTACTACTGTGGGTCCAATTTGGCGTTTGTGTCATCGACGATGTTAATATGCTCTTTAGATGGATTTGACCCACAACCATCACATTTACCTCAAACGCCCGCTGCTCGTGCTGCTGGATTAGCGCGTGCTGCTATGAACTTTCGTCAAAATCTCAAGAAGGGTTTGATTGAACCTGATGGTACGAGAGAAGGCCCTCTTTGTATGGATACCTATCGGTATATCTCGCTCATAATACTAGACGTGTTTGAATTGTTAACACAAGGCTTAGGTGGATGTTTGATTGCTGCCGCATTCCTGGTCCTCAAGGTCTCGACTGGAGCGTTTCTTACACTAAGGAGAACGATTTAGGCAACTCTGGTCACATAGTCGTGTTTAGGAATAACCGCGTATGGAAACTAGAGGCTACTGACGGCGGTCGTATTCTGAGCACAGCAGAATTCGAGAAGTAAGATGAATTTGTTGGGCACTCAGCGCGTACTGATGCGCTTCGCTTGCTAGGCAGATTCAATACATATACGAAAATTCGAATGGTGCTTATCCTGGCGTCGGCGTACTGACTGCTTCCAACCGTGATGTTTGGGCCGAGGTATTGTTTACTGTCGTCACTGCAAACTACTGAATGACGAACAAACTGTTTACAGGACTATGGAACTCTTGCTTCTTCTGGACACAATGCCGAAATTCTTACTGCCATCCAATCAGCCGCCTTTGCAATTAGCTTGGAAGCATATAATCCCTCAAATCCAATAGAGCATAGCCGTGCTTTATGGCATGGTTCGGTCATTGATGGTGTCCCGACCGGTCTCCGAACTCGCTGGGTAGACAAACCTGTGGAATTCATTGTTTACGACAATGCTGTCGCTGGTTTGATGGGTGAACACTCTGTCATGGACGGAACACCGACCGTCAGGCTTTGTGACGACGTCCTTGAGATGCTTGCCGACCCTGCTTTTGACCATGGATCACCAGCCGTTTCGTCTACCATCACTCCCACACCTCTAGACTGGGAGATTACTCCAGCAATCACTGAGGCTATTGCAAAGGCTGATGCTGCTGCCATAGAACTTATCGAGAGCCAAGAGCTCGGTTACCTCCTTACGCCTTATGGGAAGGCCGCTATCAAGAAATTTGGTGTATCTCCTGATTCCTGGGCGCAGATGATCGTTCAGCTGGCCTATCGACGACTTATCGGTCATGAGAAGAGAATCGGTGGGACGTATGAAGCAGCGACGACCCGGAAATTTGACAAAGGACGCACTGAGGCCATCCGTGTTGTAACTAGCGAATCGGACGCTTGGGTAGCTAGTATGGACAATCCTTCGATTGGGAATGTGGAGAGGAAGAAACTTCTCACCGCGGCTGCCAAGAAGCATGTTGAACTTGCCAAGAATGCAGGCAATGGTCAAGGAGTCGATCGCATCCTATTTGGTGAGGCTAGCGTCATACATACAGTGCCTGCAGACTCAAACATTTTGACAGGTCTTCAGAAAGTTTTGAAGGAGGGCGAGAAAGTTCCTGAATTGTTCTCCGATCCTGTCTTCCTTCGTTCAAGTTATTGGACCCTGAGTACATCAGCTATCTTTTCCAAACATTTCCCTGTTTATGGCTGGGGCGAGGTCTGTTCGACCCTCTAGAGCCGTTGACGCTTGCTTGACAGTTTTCGTTTCTTAGGTTGTCTCAGATGGTTTTGGCGTGGCATATATGACAGGATATGATGGTAAGAAACTTGCATCTTGTCTATATCATCAATCTGATGAAATGGGGACACGTCATCTAGACCGTTTGCAATATACCATCACGTCTAGAAAGGAGATGCCTAACGCCAAGTTCTGCAAAGAGATCGCAAAAGCTGCTACTGATTTGTATAATCTCTTTTCTAACGCAGAAAAGTCCAAGCTGTAGTTCATGTCCGCCTTCGTTAATACCTACTGTTGTCCTTGTATGTAGAACAATAGAATCTAGAACGCGCTTTATTTCCGGATTTGGATAGGGCGTTGCTTGTTCATGTTGTGTTCTGGACATACACTTTGAAGCTTGCCAAATTTTGACTTCAATCTCTTTCTCTGATTTTGGTTTGTTTTCCGACACGGTTGAAGCACCATGTCTTCCTCTCGACTCCATGCCAAGGAGATCAAAAACAAGATGAAACGGGAAGAAGTAGCCCGTAAAAACAAAAAAGCCAAAAATCAGCAGAAGTTGGAGAGACGACTTGCCACAGCTAAAGCTGAGGCTGATGATCCTGCTGCTAAGAAGGCGAGTAGAGACAGACTGGTCTAGACATCTTCAATTAACATCTGAATATTTAGAAACGTCTAGCAGCAAATGTTCCACGAACGTTAGACAACATGCGCGAGTTTGACCCTTCGATATTGACGGCAGATCCCAACCAGGCTGGGCCCTCATCGCAAGATACACCTGACGAGGCAGCCGCAGACATTGCAAATGATCCATTTGCTTCTTACTTCACGTCTACGGATGATCCTAGTATACCCCCGAAAATTCTGATTACGACTTCCCCCAAGGCATCTAAATCGACATACGAGTTTTGCGATGAGTTGGTCGGTGTGTTTCCTGGCGCAGAGTTTATTCGTAGGAAGAAGGGTAAAGGCTTTGAGATGGGACGCATAGCTGGTTGGGCTGCCGGACGGGATTATAAGCATCTGTTGGTTGTTAATGAGGATATGAAGAAACCAAGTGCGTCCTCTTTACTCTCTGAATCTTTGCGTTGGCTATATTCGTTCTCTTCTCCTACAAGATGCTATCACACTGGTCTACCTACCTAATGGGCCAACAGCCTATTTTAAATTGACCTCCGTTGAACTTACAAAGAATATCTTTGTCCGTCGCATTTTTCTTTTGCCGCATTATGTGCTGAACAATCTATCTGGTAATATAGGGTCATGCTCGTGCGACTCCGCACCACCCAGAACTTGTTCTCAATGGCTTCGTGACACGTCTTGGCCATGCAGTTGGGCGTATGTTCCAGACGACGTTTCCTCCCCTCCCTGAGTTCCAAGGACGGCAAGTCGTAACTCTTCACAATCAAAGAGATTTCCTCTTCTTCCGAAGACATCGGTATGCTTCCGCACAAGATCTCTGTGCCACCTGGCACTTACCAGAAATACTCTAGCTATGCCTTCCGTTCAACGGAAAAGGTTGCTCTGCAGGAGATTGGACCTAGGTTCACACTCAAGCTTAAATCATTAAGGAAGGGAATACCTGCCGTGCTTAACTATGGCGAAGCACCCAAACCACTCGAGTTCGATGTTGGTCCATTCGAAGAAACAGAAGAGAAAGTCGACCAAGAAAGCACGTCGTCACCCGTGGATGGCGCTGGCGAGTCCAACGATGCCAAACCTCGTAAGCCGGTTGTTCCACCGAGAACGGATGAGTATCTGTGGCAATGGAAGGTAGGTGCACTGCGCTTTCTATCGCGTTCCGAACCACTAAATCTGTCCACTAGCCTGAATTGGAGACGAATCGTCGAACGTTCTTCCTTTAGCCGGACATTTTTTGTCTGTCTGAATTCCAAACATCTATCTTCTATTTACTTAGACAGCGACCAATACGAGATCAAGGAGTTCCTACAATGCATGCTGCAACTCTACGAAAAGACGGCAGATGTTAGATCTGGGATTTGTTTGAGAAAATCAGGCTACCACTACCAAATCTTACAGTCGTGCTAGTGCGTGAGCTCGAGACTTGCTGTTTTTCTTGAATCAACATACAAAATGCATATAAAGACTCCCCTCCGGCTGTAATCAAACCAGGAGGAAAATAAAATAGCCTTGCCTTGAGGAGATCATTCTTTTTGGTGGGTTCTAGACCGCTAGGTGTATCGATGAGAGTTAAGTAGCTCCTAATAATTAGAAAGGCTTCGTTAAACAGGAAGTGTTTACTTTGTTCTCAATCTACCATAGGGAAGTGCGAATACGCACTAAGGGTGCGTGCGGGACTCGAGGGGAAACGAACATAAATCAATAGGAGATCATCGCATGTCATTAGGTGTAAGATACATAACAATACAGGAAGAAAAATGTCCAGCATATTTCAAATGATTAACTATGGAAAGAGCGTAAATCAGAGATGCTGTCTGCACTTGTCCGTGACTTTTTGGTGCCTTTGTGGTAAGGGTGAGAACAGATCCTTGGAAGAAGCTGGAATTACAGAGAATGTGAGTCCATAGTGACTATATTTTGGTGTTGTGAAGGCTTCTTTCGATTTTGGAAACGACACTCGTAAGGGACCCATAGCGTGTGTCTCTGCAACTGTAGACTCAGTGACAATGCTTATATAAAAGCGAGAAAACCATTTCGAACCTGGGGGGGCGCTCTCCTTTCTGCGACGAGATCGTAAAAGAAGAAGTGCACAAAGAATGCTTATCGCAAGGAATACCACCCCACCTATCGTCCCTCCGATAATCTGATAAACACGCTGGTTCTGGTGTGTTTCATTTGAGGTGTCATCCGGTGGGATCGATTGATAATTTGCAGGGAGCGAAGAGCTCAAAGGTAATCGAGAGGTGATTAGGAATGAAGGTGAGTCGATAATTGCTAGATTAGGTAGCACGGTGGCGGAACTCTTTTCATCGTGAATGAAGTTTTCGTCTACACGAGGAATGTCACTCAGTTCTAAACAGCCCCAGATAAAATGTTGCGCATCGCGCATTACATACCAAAAACATGAGAGGAACCCAGGCTTGTTCCGTCATCGGTAGGGGATGACTGAAATCTGGAGCGTCCGAGATTACCATCCAGGCTGATCAGCAAAGACGGAGCCATCGTCGTATCGACGGGCACATCTAGTGCTCAGGTATCAGGGGGTGGTGGGGAGAATATAAGCCACGGGAACACAGGCACTCCTTTCTATTATAAGTGACAATGGGGGGTCAGGCATTGTTTGTGTGGGGTCCTGTTCTAGTATATAGCGGTTAACCTTGTCCTTGTATTGTTGTGATCATAGATCATCAGTCACGAAATGGCGGCAACCCAGACACTAATTGTGATCAAGTTGCCTAGTAAAGGTCTGTAACAGAAGCTACACGGACTAGAAGGCGACGCCTGCTGATGGTGTCCCAAGTGTAACATGAAGCCAAAGTTTGAAACCGAGATATGGGCCATGATCAGGAGACGCCAAGGAGACGTAGAGACTTGTGCGGCAATGGTGTGGTCTCATTAATCTTTCTGATGTACAGCATAAAGCGAGCACATCTGTAGGTCGGGTAACAACGGGATACACCCACATACATCTCAGATGAAAGTGCACAAGTACTTATGTACTTACATTACATAGATTATATTTTGCAAGTTAGCGCTTTTCGGAGCGAGCTGGTCACTGATCCGATCATAACTACATATCACATCTCCGTCAACTTGGAGTCCAATTGATTTTTATCCTGGTACGCGATGAACCTCCCTGCCAAAAACGAAGAATATGGAACGAAAGAATATTGGTGCATACTCGGTACTTTCTGTTGTCTTAGGGCACGCTCAGCTTATTCACCTTCCAGGGATCGACGTTATACCCAGTAACTGCTTTCACCCACAAATTAGCAACCTCATCCTCACTACGGACGCGTTAGGGAGTCTGATGATGGTCACTTCGACTGGTTCAAATCGTATGCAGACCTAGCACCTTTCATTAGGGATCTTATTCCCAGCAAATCCTCACGAATCTTGATGCTTGGATGTGGCAACTCGAAACTTTCAGAAGAGGTGTGCTGCGGACACATCGAAACCGATCATTCAATAATTGACCTGTTCTCGAGATGTGGGACGATGGATACAAAAATATCGTTAATATTGATGTCCGTATAAGCAATGACCTCGGACATGTATCATCCTGACAAAAAGATGATAGTACTCGTCTGTCCTCGTTGAACAAATGAGACGGCGACATGAACTCATTCGGCCAGAGATGGAATGTGAGTACTTTCATCGTTTTCCCATGTAGAATCCATACTTTTTTCATGTGTGTAGGGCACGAAATGGATGTCAGGGATTTGAAGTTTGGTGATGATTCCTTCGATTTTGCTATTGACAAAGGTAAGTTGGTTAACATTCCGATCGACGTCTTTAATATACCATCTTAGGTACTATGGATGCCATGATGACGACCAAGGGCGACGTCTGGGTGCGTGTGATAGGCCTGGTTCCCATTTCGGGAGTTCTAGGACAATGTCCTTACAGTATCTCTACATAGGATCCTCCGGAACAAGTCATCCAGGATTGTAAACAAGAAGTTGATGAGACTCTGAGGTTCATCCTGAATGCTAGTGCTTCATATCAAGTGATTCATTCATTTTGTTTGCAGGGTTCTCCGCAAGGGCAAGGGAATATTTTTGTATCTGACATTTGGGCAACCTCATTTCCGAAAGCGTTATCTCACACGACCTGGAACGACGCTTGAAATCAAACAACTAGGTGAAGCCTTCCACTATTATTTATACATTATCCGTACATAGCTACAGCAGTGCCGTCATCACTATTTAAAACAGGAATTTGACGTTCTTGTAGAAGTCCAGCATCGGATTTTCCCCATTACGGAGACGCGTTCTGTTCAAATTCGCGTAAGTCTCCATAAATTCGGAATGAGTGAAAACATTGGATTTTCGCTCTCCCACGGGAAGTCCGCTTGCCGAATTAACACCATCAAGGGGACTTCTCCTATCGTTCGATCGGTAGGAGGAAAAGTAATCCTGCACAAGGGACACGGAAGTCGAGGTTGTCATTAATGGAGTGGATCGCATTTCCGAACCCAGTTGGCTTGAAGGATGCTGATGAGACATTATATGTTCGTACATGTCCCGCAAATGCTCGAAGTTGGTAGGGAAGAAGATGTCGAAGTATCCTTGTCTCACCAGGAGAGTGGTGCACGGAACTGTCGTATTCCGGAATCGTGTTTGGACGACAGGTGCATTGATACCATTGATTGTGTCGGGCAGAGATGAGAAGTCGGAAAGTAGCAGACGATGTCGAGGAAAGTAATTTCGAAGGGTTCGCAGAAGACTAAGAAGGCGGGTAGGGATATACTCCTCCTTCGAAAGATTGGGGGCGAAAGGCATGGATAGATAGAGCTTGCGCAGCGCATCAGAAGACTGCAACACTCTGTTGACAGGTAGCGGATGTTTTAGACGGCGGCGTAAGCCTAAGAAATCGGTAATCAGAGTGTCGGACACTGGTGTATAGATTGTTTCAAAGTCCCCCTGGGAGTCAACCGTGACAACTCCTTGATATGGTTCAAGTGTCTTGAGGTCATATCGGACTACATCATGCGCGAAATTGTCCTACAGTCGAGCTTCAGCTTTTAAGGACGGTCAGCCCCTAGATGAGAACGTACGATAACTTCCATGGCAACAAAGAAACAAGGTGCTGGCTCTCTTGTATCCCAATGGAAAATACTTTTATGTGTCACTCTGACGTTCGGGTGAACCCTGGACAATCTTTTCCTTTGCATCTGAACCAGCCTACCACTGATTTCGATGATATTATAGCGAGTCCGTTCGTACACCTCGGGATGAACTTCCTGAATGAAGTTGAGAATGTCCATCGCTAAGGTCCCATTACCTGCACCAATTTCATATATGATGAAATCTTCGTATGGGAAGTATTTCAACAAATATTCTGCCACAAGGCATTGGGCAATGGCACGACCAAACCAGGGCTAATGAAACAGTGCATTATCTATGAGGATTTGCATAAGGGATGTAGGTACAAAAAACATACTTTGAACAGTTCCGTTGGTGTATGCCACAATTGCCTGCCAGGACCATCATGGTTGTCTGCACCATAAGCAGCATACTTCTGCGCGACTACCTCTTGGAATTCCGTCGAGTCCCTCAGTGAATCAAAATCAACTGTGCTACCGTCTGTGTTGAATATCGTCGCTTGATTTGGAAAGTAACCATAGTTTGGATTGTATAGTGAATCCTCGATGAAGTCGCGTACGAGCATTTGAACACCACGGGGCGGTTCAGTGCTATTCGCCAGCGCATTAGCAGTCACAAACTTGAGATTGGAGTTTTTCGTCTGTGATGTCTCAAGGAACGAAGACGCGTTGTAATTCCATCTGTCGCGTGGTACGTTTATATCATTTTTCACTTCAGTCTTGGACTTGACGGTCCCATTTCGCGTTCGAGAAGGCGTCGAGTAAAAACCGCGCCGCAGGATGTTAAGTGCCGGGCGTTTCGAAAGACATCGCGAGGAGGCTACGCCCAGAGTCAACATAGACGCAAGGGTCCGTCGGCGTCAGAACATGAACAGATGCAATGTCGGGCCCGGGAAAGGCTCTTCCGACGCGATCCAGTAATAGATACACGTGACAAGGAAAAGCTTCAATCCGAATTATTCACCACTACTGTGTCTTGTCTTCCTCGAGATTCTCGAATAGCAAGGCAAAAGATGGCATCTGCTGGGAGACTGGTAGAAACTTGGATGGCGACCAGGAGAGATGAAGAGATCTCTGAAATCGTCTCAGGTATACCTTCAGATCTAGACCTGGTACTTCACTTTGATCAAGGAGATTTCAGAGATATCGGAGAATAAACTCACACTCTTGGACGTTGTCAGAGCTTTAGGCGAATTCCTAACTTCCGAGGAGGACGAGATTCGGACGAAGGGTATTATCCGAGATCTCAATCCAGCGCGTCTTGTGGTAATCTGTCTCTTCGCAGGTGTTGAACTTCTATCCCTGGTCTTGAGCCGTTGTCCTGCCGAAAAACTCAATCCTCAATCTGGTATGAACTTCTCATTCCTTGATGTGATCGTCATTGTCATCTTATCTTACCAGTTGCGCCCCAGTTCACGTTTTGACGGCATTCTACTGTGGAAAACTGGACGACACCGAGACTATCATCCCCGCATTGAACGGTCTAAATACGCTGGCCTCGCTTCCATCGTGTTCTCCGGACGATGCTACTTCTATCGTCCAGGCGTAAGTTCTTCATGATCTCCACTTGCCTGAACTCAATTGCCTTGCACCTCCAGTATCTTTGCTCACGTAAAAATGAGAGTCTTCGTTCATTCGGTCAGATTCCAAGTGTTCTCCATCATTGACAATCTTATGGCTCGCAATCGAGATGGTATGCGTCAAGACGTCTGTTAGTATCAGTGCTATAGATACTGATATCTGACAGCTTTGAAGCAAATGGGGAAAATATTCCTTTCAGGCTACGTCTTGCTAGCGGAAGGCGAGAAAGATCCTCGAAATTTGCTAGTCGCGTTCGCAATCGCTCGCGTGATTCTCATAGAGTTCGACATCTCGGAGCACGTCGAGGTGTGTATCCAACACCATTATTATTCATTACTTTTGATCGTGAGACCTCTCTAGTCCCTATTCAACATAACATATTGTTATTTCCCAATCACATTTCGGCCTCCACCTAATGACCCTTACGGAATCACTACAGACGATCTTCGAAAAGCGCTCCGGTAGGATTAACTGCCTTGTTTCGATCTTGCTACAAGATCTAATGTATATATAGAGGGTGCCTCAGCGCGTCTTCATCTTTCGGACCGCTTTCCGTACCTGTGTTTCTAGAAAAGCTTGCTGCCGGTTCTCCGGTTACCAAGGTATAAACTCGTTGTACCCTGATATCTGCTCTGACCTTTCATCCTCAGAGAGACACTCTTCAGACCATGTCCATATGTTTCCCGGTTTATGGGTCTGCGCTGGCTCGTGCTTCGGCGCGCAAGCTCTGGAATTCCCTCAAACTAGAGGCAGGTATCTCCTACAGGTTTCATACAAATTGACCCTCATCCTGAATAGATATTCCAACCCACTGACTCTTTGACCGAGGAAGAAGCACTTAAAACTACACAGGCTTTGGTGGAAACAATATACAAGCACGAAGAAGACGCAATCGAGTCAGACGATGATGTTCAGGGACTAGCGAAGGACGTGTGCGAAGAATGCATCCATATTTTACGTGAACCAGAAAAGAACCAGGCAAAACCTGCCATCAAAGTCCTCTGTGCATTTATGTCTACAACTCGTAAGTCATTGGTTCTTTCAATTGAAAAGTATTTACTGATTACTTCCTCAGCATCCGTGTCACGATACACGCTATCACAAGCAGTCCCTCATCTCGTAAAGCTCTTTCTGAACCCGGACGAGATTTCCAATCGATCCCCCATCCTCATCTTACTAGCAGATTTGGTTAACGCAGCTCGTGATTCCATGCCAACAGAGGTAACAGATGAGACACTTGTTCCAATGATGCCCTACAAGGATGAAGTCCTCGGTATTGTGAGCGTTGGCTCGAGGACCACGACTTCTCGTATACCGGCCATTGGTTTACTTAGAGGCCTAGTCAGCACGAAAAGGCTTCTGTCTGATCAGGAATTGGGTTTTATTGTGCACTCCGTAAATGAAATATTCATGGATGAAGGGGCCGGTAATGATGATTTCAGGTATGTTTATCCGCCTATGGATGACCGTTTTTGATCTCATGACATGGTCCAAGTGATTCCGCGATTTTGGAAGTTTTGTCCACAATTTCCCAGACTGCGCCACAGCATGTAGAGGAGCAAACACTACCGATGTTGTTCAGTGCACTGCCTGAACGGGCCCCACTCCGAGACGCGCCTTTGGAACGGCTTGAATTCTGGAGAATATTGTTGGCTTTGAAGACACTCTGTGTCCATCAACGGTTGTTCGAGGTCCTTGTCATACGGCTTACTACGAAGGTCGACCTGATCTGTCTACCTTCAAAAGAACATGATGCCACAGAAGACACAGAGCCAGACGCTGCATATGCGCACTCTTTGCTCAAGACTATTGCAGATACTTTGACCACCAAAGTTGATGCGGGCCATCCTGATGTGGTTAAATATATCGAACGTCTTGTTCCTGGTCTGTATAACCTCTTCTTTTATTCTGCGCTGGAACAGGAACGGGCGACTGCCTCTGAACATCGCCTTGTGAGGGTGGCTGCAGATATTATCACATTGGTCACACAATGTGTCCCTGCTCAGTCAGTAGTCTGGTTTTTCTAACAATTGTGACATCTAACATCCTCGACAGACGACAAGGGACTTTTGTATCGGCGGTCTTCGATGTATTCTCGTCAGGAAGAGTGCATGAGTTCGCGGAGGGTCTCCAGAAGTTCCCAGCCGACACCAAACTTCGACTCTTTGATGTAATATCCCATCCCTCTATTCATAATTGGAATTCTGACCGAAATGGCAGCCATCTGCCTCAACTGCCCAAAAAAATCTGCTCGCATTGTTGACCGCAGGTGTTATTACCGCCTACAAGGAGGTGAGTGTATTTAATCTCTGCGAAGATGTCAAACACCTATGTCCCAGGTTCTGCCGCCTCTGTCATCACTCGATGTGTTCCTCAATGATTTGTTGAGATGGAGTATCCTCCAAACAGATCATTATCTTCAGAGAGAATCGGCGTGGCATTTGATTTCCTCCATCGTGAACAAGCATGCCAACAGTCAGTCATTGTATGACTGCCCAGGTATCGATTTGACTAACCTTTCGTGACAGCTACAGATATGTTCTTGGAAGACAAACTTGCTAACTTTTGGCCAAAGTTCATCGCCAGTGATGAGTTGCCACTCGAGCAGCGGCGCTTGGCTTTGCAAGCCTGGGTTTGGGTACCATCTGGTCCTTATCACTGGATCCTTCCATGAACTCAATCTCCTTTAGATCTCTAAGGCTTTAGTGGTGCAGAAGCATACTTCACTCGCTCTCTTCACTGACAAAATTTTCGAATTGTTCGGCAACGATGAGATAAGCTGGGACGCTGCGAAGACCTTAGGAGACATTGCGAGCCCCGACCAGATACTAACTAAACGGAATCATGCTGTTCTTAAGGTAGTAGGCCTCCTTTGCTTGGATTTGATTATCTGATTCCCTGCGACCAGATCTTGCATGCTCAAAAATTCGTGAATGGTATTCTTCCACGTATCGTCGCGGGCGCGCAAGATTCTAGCAGTACGCACATCCCTCTGAATGTAATGCGGTCCGTTCTCATGATACATCTTGTAGAACCTCCTCATGAACAAACTGCCTATTTGGTCGCTTTGACGTCTTTGATTAAAGCTATACCTAAGACAGCCTATGCACATGAAATGACCACAGTATGTCTGGAATTATCGACTCTTTGGTTTCAATAACGGTGCTACTAGCTCATGCCTCTCCTTCTACGAGGATTGGAATTACCCGATTTCGATCTTCGAGCCGACGTGATCGATACTTTCCTTGCCACTGCAGACGGTGATGCCTCAGACCAGAGTCTCGTCTCCGAACATGCTCCTGCGCTTGTAACCTATATGTTGAAGAACAGTATGGTTAAGGAGATGCCTTCCATTGTACGAGCCATATTGTCTTGTCTCTACTTTCGGTCAGTGAACTAACAATTAATCTTTTGCAGAGAGTGAGGACGGGCGCATTGCAGTATCTGGGAGTATTACCAACCATTGTGCGATATGATGTATTACACCCATCCAAGTCAACTGTACTTCGCGAGTTGGCGAAAGTCCTCGACGACCCCAAAAGATCTGTTAGAAAAGAAGCTGTGGATACACGGTCAGTTCCATTGTTTCGATCATACTATACCTCTTACCATCCGTTTCTACTAGAGCTGTATGGTATGAGCCCTCTTAAGGTCACTTATCCGGATACAACTAACCCTTCTCAGGTTCAAATACAGTGGATAGTTTTTTGATATGTAGCAGGGTATTTGAAACAGGACATCTGTCTAATTGCAATTGTAGATAGCGTGTGGCAAGAGTACAAATAGGAACTAATGTATAATGTATGTTAGTGGAGAGGACCGTGAATATGATGGCTGGGTATACGTCTGAATCATGGAGCAGCCATGATGGCTTGAGTTTTGACGGCTGCGTCTGTCAAAGCGCGTTCAAAAGCCTGCAGATGCTCCTCCACAACCTTCCGGCCGTCTACTCTTCTCCTTGGTGTTGCTAGCGCCCCGTCAGTATCATCGCCGTCTATTAAACCGGCCTCCCATCTATCAATCTTTATTCGACTCTTCTCTGCATTATCCCACTCCGCACGCCAACCTCCTAACTTGTTCTTCAAAGCGCGTATCTTCCTTCCTGCTTCTGTTGTAGCAGCACCATTGACTTGCGCATGTTCGGATATGGTGGAAAGTGATGAAACGAGGGAGGCGGTGAAAGAGCGTAGATGGGCCAGTTGTGGAACGGTCTTTGCTGGGGTGGCATCTCCATTCATTGGAGGGGGCGGGGGGAAGGAATCCTTAGTTGGCGAAATCATGGGCTCATACTCATCTTCCTCGTCTCCAAAGCGGTCTGGGTCTGTTTCCCAATCGTGTGAAAGTGATTTCGATTTATGGCGGCGATGTGTGGGCGACGGTGGTTCTTCTTCTACAACAATATCTAGTGTATGTTTGAATCCCAGCGGAGAGGTCGGTGAATGTGTGTCTTCTGATAGGTCGTCCATTGGCGAAAGTTCCTCTAAACTGCCCAATACTTCTGTCCCTCCAACTTCTCCTGATATCTTCCTGAATTCCCGCTCATATTCAAGTAATTCCCGCACTTGTCCTTCCCGATCTCGTGTCGTCTCGTTGATTCGGCGGATGACGTCTGAAGCAATGCGCTCTAACGCCGGTGGCTGACTCCCAGATGAGCCGGGGTCGACGTCAAGTATTCTAAGATGGGCGAGGAATTTATCGGTATATTCAAGATTCTGGGCCAAGAGCTCCATTGCATCCTGTTGTGGCGTTTCCGAATGATTCCTCGAAACAGATGGAACGCCGAAAACAGGATCAGAGTCGTGCGGAGGCTGATCAAAGTGGTCTTGAGGGACTTCAGACCCGAATGAGCGTAGACCAAGCTCGTTCGCAAATGAAGGAGGATCTGGGTCGTTGCCAATGACGATTTGTACGCCATTATTAGGCTGTCCATCAATCCCTTCCGCCCCTTCATCGTATTCGATGCCAAATTCTTCCGCGAGCAGTCTGGATCCTGCGCTAGGCTCCGGCATGAGGGCCACTGCCAGCTCGTGTGCGAGTGAATGGCGACCATTGGCGGCATCGTCGGGGACGGCCAAGCTGTGCAGGGAAGACGTAGATTTGCGATTCTTCATACTCGGACGCGAGGGAGGTTTGAGAGGAGATACAGAGAGAAAATGGGAGTTCTTGGTAAAGACATCTTCGAATTCCCGAGAGTTGTGCTGCATATTTTTAAATTTGAGAGTTGGTGAGCCGCGACCTCCAAGGTCCGATTCCTGTTCCAATATTTGGCCTTGTTTACGCGACGGTGGATCCAAGAGACGACACCGTGTCTTTGCTCTTCCGGAGTGAACTGGATCCTAGGAAATTATGGATGCGAGTGTTCTTTGCTGCACGCTACGTGCTTGGTTTCAGTCCAACAGCAATTGGGTCTGATCTTGATGCGTTGGTGCTTGACAGCGGCCTCCATGACCTTCCCATTTAAACATGCACAAATAAATACCGCCGTCCTCTTGCCGAGCCCCAGTCGACACCTTCATTTCACGCAGTCATGGTCGGTTTATTCAATCTGTCGTTGGGGAAATGCTGAACCCTTCTTTTTTGCCCAGGCTGCACCATCTCAATCCGGAATGGGCATGTGGGTACGTTATTCGTTCATTTTTCCACTTGGAACTAAAATAGAGGACGCTCTGCAGACCGAACATCGTAATCCAGAGGGACGAACCTACTGGTACAATACTGGAACGAAAGCCAGCGTGTGGGAGAAGCCAGATGGTGAGTGAATATCCTCACGTTCATAGTAGAAAGCAGATTACTGAGTCAACCTCAGATTTGAAGACACCGTTCGAGGTCAGTTTTTGTTTCCATACAGAACACGCGCACACCTTTTATCACTTCACTTCAGCGTGCGTTGAATCAGACCAAGTGGAAAGAATATTTCTCTGGCGGCCGAAAGTATTACTATAATGTGCGTCTCTAGCCTGTCCTCATTTGCTCCGGCTTAAACAGTTCGTTTCTCCCAGACTGAAACGAAGGACTCAAAATGGGACATGCCTGATGAACTTCTCCTCATTCTAGAGAAAGTTGAAAAGGAGCCCCAGACTGCTCCGCCAGCATCCGGGTAAGATGACTGCTTTTCGCATATGTCAATGACTAAACCCCTAGCTAGACCTGCCCTGATAACTGCCCCAGGCTTTACCCCAGTTGGATCTACGCAAGGTGCTCTTGTCCCCATGGGAGGCGCTGATTCATCCTCATCCAATTCCGCTTCCCAGCCCAATGGCCAAAACGGCGTCGATTTATCGGTTGGACCACACACTGGGGGTGTGCCTTCCACCCCTAGTGGCATCCTTCCGGCCCGACCCAATCTTCCTGAGGACCCTGTCATCCCTCACAATGGTTTTTTGACGGTAGAGGAAGGCGAAAAAGCTTTTATGCATTTGTTGAGGAAAGCCGGAGTTGATGCCACTTGGACATGGGATCAGACGATGAGAGCCATCATTACGGATCCGCTGTACAAAGCACTCAATACTCTTGCAGAGAAGAAAGCGGCATGGGAAAAGGTTAGTAGCGATTCAGACACTCTTGCGTGGAATGTGATTGGATTTCCTTTGGCAGTTCACCACGACGCTCAAGGCAAAGGAACAAGAAGAGAAGGAAGCGCGATTGGCAAAGTTGCGCCCGGCGATTCGTAACATGCTCAGAGGCAATCCAAGTGTTTTCCACTACACGACTTTCGGTACCGCCGACAAACTCTTCTCCCAGCATCCTATCTGGCAGCAAGCAAAGATTGAGTCAGAGCGTCGTTTGATCTTTGAGGAGTACGTGACAGAGCTCAAATCGCGTGATGTGGTGAGTGCAACCTGCCTTTGAAGCTTTCGTCCGATTAAACAAATTCCCATTAAAAACAGCAAGAGGGTCGGGCCGCACGTGCTCGCAGCGTCGCCAAAGTCGTCAACCTTTTCAAGCAGCTCAATGTTGATGTCCTCACGCGTTGGAGAACAGCGCATAATATGGTGCTCGATTCACAGGAGTGGAGCGAAGACCCGGAACTTCGCAAGCTCCCTACACTCGACATTTTGCTTGCATTTGAGGACTACAGCCGTGTGCGAGAGCGTGAATACGAAGATCAGATGCGGAAATCACAGGTTGAAAAGACACGTAGAGAGCGCAAGGCGCGCGAGTCCTTCAAGGTATGATATCTCTTACTTATGCATAGGGATGCTTCTGACGTACGGTTTATGATTCGTAGGAACTACTGCAAAGTCTCGTCAACTCGGGAAAAATCCAAGCACGGTCCAAGTGGAAGGAGGTCTACCCCATCTTCTCGGATGATGAGCGCTACCTCTCCATGCTTGGCAACCCTGGTTCTAACCCTCTTGAGCTCTTCTGGGATGCTGTCGATGTTCTTGATCAGGAGCTTGATCGCAAAATCAGTGTTGTCGAAGCAGCGTTTGAGCGACACAATGCGAATGAGGCTCAGGATGCGGATAAGTTTGCTGTAGGTCCTGAGACGAAGGAAGAGGAGTTTATGAGTATTGTAAAGGCAAATGCTGATGAAGCTGTGAATGGGCTGTCGGAGGAACATTTGGTGGAGATATTTACTACGGTGAGCCAGAATAAGATGTGGTTTGTATCATGGCTCAATAGTCTTTCAGCTTCGTGATGCTGCGCTGAAAAAGCAGGCAGAGGAGAAGAAGAAGGCAGAGAGAAAGCAGCGTCATTTGCAAGATGACCTTCGATATGCCATGAAGAAACTTTCAGACCCTCTAGACATTAGTCTATCCTATGAAGAGGTTTGTGATTGTCTGTTCTTCTCACTTTGGTCTGACGGAACTCTCAGGTTGTACCGCTGATTCAACACCTTCCTGAGTATGCTGCTGTGGAAGATGATGAAGGACGACGCGCAGCCTTTGCCAAATTTGTCAAACGACAGAAAGTGAGTCAGTTGAACCTTCTTTTTTGAAGTATCTCACGAGGATGTAGGAGCGCCAAAGGGAGGCGGCGTCTGAAGACGGGGCCTCCACAACGAGCCGCAAGCGCAAGGAGCCTCCGCGGGATCACCGGGATTCTGACCGTGAACGCGACCGTGAGCGGGACCGTGAGCGTGAAAAGGACAGAGACCGGGAATCCCATCATCGTGACCGTGAAAGAGAGCGAGAGCGCGGAAAAGACTATGACAGAGGCAAGGACTATGATCGTGATGGACGGGGATCGAAGCATCATAGGTATGATGAGCATGAGTATCGCTCGTCGAGAGATAGTCGGGGTGATCGCGACAAGGACTATGATAAGAAGCATGGATATCACCGGGATGACGATAGAAGGAAGGACAGGGAGTCTCGTGATGATAAGAAGTATAGCAGAGATTGGGAGGATGGTCAAGGCCGGGGGGAGCGGGAACGCAGTGCGTCTTCTTACAAGGAGGACGGGAAGCGGGATGGGTACGAGGATCGAATTCAAGATGATCGTGCTGAAAAGGTTCGTGGGATGCTTGACTTTGAGAATATAGCTAATTGATGACTACAGCGGGCAAGATATGATCGTGATGAACCATCGCGAGCTGAAAGTCCGGAGGAGGGTGAAATTTGATCAGTGTCGAGTACATTGCTTCTATTGAACGCGTTTATAGTTTGATCAATATTAAGATATATTACCTACAAAGCAAAAGAAATAAGGAGAATGGTGCGGGGGCGCGTCACTATGATGAGGGTTCTATTGGAATCTCGATGTCGCCTATGCGGAGACGGGTGTAAGGTTGTTTATGTGTTATGGTTTTTTGGTACCCCTTTCTCCTCTTCTTTTTGAAGATGGACTCCATCTTTCCCTTTGTATGCTCGAGGACGGTGGCCTGTACGCGGACTCGTGAAGGGGATATTGTTGGGCTGCCACGGAGGGTGTACTCGCGCGAGCCGAGTTCGTGAATTTCGTCGAGAGTGAGGACGTCGCCGACTTTGACGTCTCGTAGACGAGGGACGGTGAGGATGTCACGAGGAGTAAGGATGTATTTTCTGCCCACGAAGTTTGCAATGATGTAGTGGGATGGCTGTGACCGGATGAGTTCGAGTGCGGCGGTCGTGGAATTGGGCTGAGTGTGCAGCGCGCGACACAGCGCAGGGACTGACGACCATTAGCAAAGGCCACAGAGAAATTCACAAACTCACCACTGCGCGCTAACCTTGCGAGCATCGTGTGGTCACTGGCACTCACGACGTTTCCGTGTTGTGTGAAATTTGGGAATTAGAACTCCGCCTGAATCTTCCGACTAGCGCCGATTGAGCTGGTCAAACCGAAAACTTCCCTACCCCATCTCATATCCTACTTCCACCTCCTTCGCCATGCACCGCATTGCCCTTAGAAACTCGGCGCGCGCCCGTATGGCGGCGGCTGCCAAGGTCTGTATCTCCTCTATTTTTCTTCTCTTTTCTCTCCTCTCAATTCCGCGCTCGCGACAAATTACAGTCTACCACTCCCGTTGTCGCCCGTTCCTATGCTACTGCGAAGGCTGGTGCGTATCTCCTCTTCATTACTTCAGAGGAGCTACACAGCTGACGGCGCGCTCTTCTCTCTCTCTTTCCGCTGTCTTGTACGTTTTTTTACACGTCACAAACAGCTGCCTCCGAGGTTTCTTCCATTCTTGAGTCCCGTATCGCGGGCACAGCTGTTGGCGCTAACGTCGAGGAGACTGGTCGTGTTCTGAGTGAGCCTAACTTTTCCGGCAAAATGTGCAGCGCGCCTCAATTCCAATTTTAGGTGTTGGTGACGGTATCGGCCGTGTTTGGGGTCTCCGTAACGTCCAAGGTTAGTTTCTTTCCCCCCGGCGCGTCTACTGAATTGCATCTTGAACTGTTCGCCGTTGTCAGCCGAGGAGATGGTGGAATTCTCTTCTGGTGTTCGTGGCATGTGTCTGAACTTGGAAGCCGACAATGTCGGTGTCTCCATCTTCGGTAACGATCGTCTCATCAAGGAGGGAGACACCGTCAAGCGTACCGGGCAGATTGTCGATGTCCCCGTCGGCCCCGGTCTCCTTGGACGTGTCGTTGACGCTCTCGGTGACCCCATTGATGGCAAAGGTCCCATTGAGGCTGCTGAGCGTCGCCGTGCGTCCCTCAAGGCCCCCGGTATCCTCCCCCGTCGTTCCGTCAACCAGCCCATGATGACTGGTATCAAGCCCATCGACGCCATGGTGCCCATTGGTCGTGGTCAGCGTGAGCTGATCATTGGTGACCGTCAAACCGGTAAAACTGCCGTCGCCATCGACACCATTCTTAACCAGAAGAGGTGGAATGATGGCCAGGACGAGACCAAGAAGCTCTACTGTGTCTATGTTGCTATCGGCCAGAAGCGCTCCACCGTTGCTCAGCTCGTCAAGACTCTTGAGGAGAACGATGCCATGAAGTACACCATCATCGTCGCTGCCACCGCCTCCGAGGCTGCTCCTCTCCAGTACCTCGCTCCTTTCTCTGGATGCGCCATGGGAGAATGGTTCCGTGACAACGGCAAGCATGGTACGAGTTAGCGTCTGTTGCTGTTTCAACTCGTTTATTTACGTGTCTTTTTAGCCCTTATCATCTACGACGATCTCTCCAAGCAGGCCGTCGCCTACCGTCAAATGTCCCTCCTTCTCCGTCGTCCTCCCGGTCGTGAGGCCTACCCCGGTGATGTCTTCTACCTCCACTCTCGTCTCCTCGAGCGTGCTGCCAAGATGAGCGAAAAATTCGGTGGCGGATCTCTCACTGCTCTCCCTATCATCGAGACCCAGGGTGGTGATGTGTCTGCCTACATTCCCACCAACGTTCGTTGCCTTCTTCATTCCCGATTTTTTCCTTGCTGAAATTGCCCCATTAGGTTATTTCCATCACCGACGGTCAGATCTTCTTGGAGGCTGAACTCTTCTTCCGTGGTGTCCGCCCCGCCATCAACGTCGGTCTCTCCGTGTCTCGTGTCGGTTCGGCTGCCCAGACGTAAGGATTCCTTGATTGAGATCCATGTGGGACGTTTACTTAGAATTTTGTTAACAGCAAGATCATGAAGAAGTTCGCTGGTTCGCTCAAGCTCTACCTCGCTCAATACCGTGAAGTCGCTGCCTTCGCCCAGTTCGGTTCTGATCTCGATGCCTCGACCCGCTTCCTCCTTTCTCGTGGTGCCCGTCTCACTGAGCTCCTCAGTAAGCCCAAAGTTTCGGTTTTATTAAATTGATGCTTATTCATTTCAATAGAGCAAGGCCAATACCAGCCCTTGCCCATGGAGGTCCAAGTCCCCATCATCTACGCTGGTGTCAACGGTCTCGTAAGTCTTCTTTTGTAAACCGTCCAAAAAGTTCCTTCAAGTTTAAATGAACATCTCTAGCTCGACTCCATCCCCGTCGAGAAGATCACTGCCTGGGAAGCCGAGTTCCGTCAACACCTCCAGACATCACAATCCGCTCTCCTCACTGAAATCTCTGCTGGAACCGTCACACCCGAGATGGAGTCCAAGATCAAGAAGATTGTCGAGGACCATGTTGCATCTTTTACTTCGTAAAACTACCATAGGATATAATTGCGTGCATGCTTTAGATGCTCGATGATTGTTTAGTTGTCGTCGAATCAAAATTAAAACCGCTTTCTTCTTGCTGTGCGGGCACATATTTCTGGTATCGTTAAATGGCAATATTGAGGTTCGGTCAATTTCCTAGGTGCTTCAACAAGACCTCAGAT
>JABAJX010009928.1:0-25721 GCA_018221735.1 Termitomyces sp. K1Aa
ACCTCTATCGTTGGGCTCAAATGCGTTAGACGTCAGAATATTGCCTCTATCAAGGGTCGATCCGCCGCCATCTCGGTTTGACTCGATGTTGGAGACATTCCACCCGCGCGGCTTAAAATAAAAGGTATGACATACACAATGCTATGTCAAAGTCTTTTTGCCTCTCGCGCCGTCCATGGACGTTGCGATGAAATTACAAATTATCATAGAAATACTCGTGTTATGGAATCGAAGCAAAAGTGCTCACTCACATGGATGCCATGGCTATGTCGTCCCTCTCGTACCAGGCACTACGCCTCACGCGGGTGAACATGATATACCAATTTCTCCGCCGATATGGGACGGAGAAACGCCTCTGTACCTTGATCATGATAGTTTCGGTCAACAATCTTTCCGTAGCCAAGCAGAGGAAAAGCATGTATGAGAATTTTATCAAGGCCTCCGGGCATGAGACGTGGTGTAATGGGTGGAATCGGAAACTGAGCATGTTTAGAGCATAAGAATTTGAAGAATTGGACAGTGAAAGCTCTCCACGACGGAGAGGCAGGAATAATTCCACCTTGAGAAGCCGTCAGACCAGTTCTAGTTCAGAGAGGTTGAAGAGATCTAGATGTCCTACCGTTATAGTATACTTCATGACCTAGGCCAGACCAAACCGCACTATATATCGCGG
Organism: Termitomyces sp. K1Aa; assembly: GCA_018221735.1. Lineage (NCBI taxonomy): Eukaryota > Fungi > Basidiomycota > Agaricomycetes > Agaricales > Lyophyllaceae > Termitomyces > Termitomyces sp. K1Aa. Next base: position 674 of record JABAJX010009928.1, read on the forward strand.
TTACCTTATCTTTGAAACCTTGTGGGGACCAGGCAGTACTACGAATGACCGAGATCCTCCCCCCAGACTCTAAAAAAGTCTGTGAAATTTTCGAGGTACTTTCTTTTTCAGAGATACAGTCCAGAGCACCTGAAATTCCTCCAGAGGCCTTGTACACCTTCTCTGGCCAATCGGGAGAACGATAATCAAATACAGCTTCTACACCTCTGTCCAAGAGCTTTTGATGGTGTTTCTTACTCGCCGTCGCGAAAATTCGATACGTATTTCCGGCTGGGGTGCGTGCAATCTTTGCTAGCTCGACTGCAAAGAGACCAACTGAAGTCGAGGCGGAATAGACCAGGATTGCAGGTGAGTCGCCCGTGAGTCTGTTCTCGGATGGTACTGGGTTCGAGAAAGGAGCATGCAATCCGAGACGGATGAACAGAGCCTTTTTGTGGCTTTGTATCAGGCCACTTTGCGTGTAGATGGAAGCTCGAGAGATATGCTGACCTGAGCAGCGGTTAGGGAGCATAGTGGAAACGTTGCAGCTTCTTCAAACGACGCCTCGGTAGGGATACGGATGGCAAGATCAGCTTCGAGGATTGCATACTCGGCAAATCCACCGGGGCGTGGGTTTACAGAGGTAGCTATGCAGACTCGCCGGTCGGACACATGAAACTCAGAAATATAAAAACGCACCGCCTTGGACAAAACCCGCCACTCTATCGCCAACTTGCCACTGCGTTACACCCTCGCCAATCTTGTCAACTACTCCCGCAAAGTCGCTACCCACCACGCGACCCACATCGTCGGGTGCAGGTTGGTTAGCAACGTACAAAGCATCGACAGGGTTCAACGCGACCGAATGGACTTGAATGCTGTTGAATGTTTAGATATGTAAGAAACTGATCTGTACAGCAGATGTTGGGTTATGCTTGCCGGATTTCAGTTGTGGCTGGTTCTGGAATGGGTACATCAGCCACGGTGGCAGTATTTCCTGCGACAGTCACCAGAGCCCTCATGATGGGTGGAGAAGGAATCTGAATCAGATAGCGGTCACACGATCAGTTTGTGCTCAACCAGCATCGTCAGAGATGACGAGGATGAACCAAAAGCTTGTCCAAGATGTTCTGGCGCTGCAACTCTCGAGTTTCGGCAGGCTGCGGCAGGCTATGAATTCTGAAACTTGGGAAGACAGCCGATTTCTTATGAAGGTTGACGTGTACTAATATGTATTGCGTCTACTACAGTAAGTGATTGTTGAACAACTTGAACGTCCAGCTTTAGGGATCGGGGAATTCTCTACGAGGGTCTCTTCGGCTCTTCCACTGGAGCTCTCAGCTAGTACGTTTGACGCATGTCACAAGGCTCATGGCACGCCATACATAGCACACGAGTCGTCAACGATTCAAACATGAAAATTAAGAAGACACACCAGAGCTTGGCTTTGATATACGCGTAAGTATGATATGTACTGTATGTATGAGCGCTCGAGTTGTTTTCCTGCTTAGATCAGAATCTGTCTTTTCTCGGACTACGCGTTCTTTGTATATGATTGCACTACCTCCGATCAATAAATCTTCGAAGTATGCAACGACCACAAGCTGACCACATGCATATGGTCACTCTGTACGTACTTACACGATGGCCCCGTTCACTCCGAAATCATGCTGATGTGTCTGGTTTCGAAAGACCTGCATCCGAGTCACTAGTGCATTACTTGCCATGTCATGATCTCTATCAAGATTCAACCCCCTTTTACTCCTCTGAGAAAACCGCGGTGACGAGCGGTTCGGTGACTTCTGCTGGATGAATGATCTCATCATCATTGACTTGTGCCGATGTCTTGCCAGGCCTAATCGAATCAATGGGTCGCTTCGAACATCCGGAGGGTTTTTTTATCATGATTGCTCAAGTAAGATGTCTCATTTTTCGACCGATAATGTCCCTTGAGCTGTAACGCTCACTACGAATGACAAAACAATTGATGGCTGCTCACTGGACTAGTTACAACACTCATGAAGGGCCCTCGTTCTTGTCTGAAGATGGTCGCACACTCATGATCTCTGTTGTGCTTGATGCTGGTGCCCAGGAGGACTTTGAAGGGATACGAATCCTGATCGTTCGCCGAGACGAAGGAAATGAAATGGTACGCAGCGAGGACCTCTTGCGGATCTCTCCTTACTTACATGTCATCAGTCTGTCAAAGAATGTACTGATACAACCTGTTCAAATTATGTCATGGGAGGAAACTACAGACAAGCCTTGATTACCTCACGCTCTCGCGCAAAAACCAAGGGTCATTATGTGTCCACCGTTGGAACCGAGAAGCTTTGCACCGTTACCTTCGAGCTTACTCCTTCACAAACTTATTGGGGCCAATTTGCCAGTCTGGTTCTAACAACACGTCCCCAGCCCTCGTTTCGAATCATACATGATCACATTGAGCGTAAAGTCCACTCCACGCTCCTCTTCCTCCACTGCAGCCACCCAGCGCAGCCCGAGTTTAGCCCCGGCGGAAATATCAGAAAACCCGCTCGAGTCCGCGCCCACTGCGTTCGGGTCATTCCCGTTCCGAAAAGTCGTCCTCTGCGGTCCACGTTTAACCTTCCTCCCTCAATATTATCTCGCATCATTTCTTTCGCTTTCTCCGACAAGCAAAAGGGTTGGAGAAAAGGTCTTTTGTCGTGCAGTCTTGTTTGCAAATCATGGGCATACCTCATCGAGTTTTTCTTCAACGACTTTCTACAGGACTCGGACATGGTCATGTGTAGACTGGACACTGATCCTCCGAATATCACCACAGTCGCGCGTTCGCTGCAGAGAAATCTCTATCGTGCACCGCTTATCAGAACTTATTCACCTGCTAAATATTTACGACCAACGCGCGTTACGAGTGCGGCGTTTATGGCGTTCTGCGAGGCGCAAAACACCATACTACGCTATGCGAAATCTGTAACTGATATGACCGTCGAGTCGACACACACCTTTCTCTTTCAGGACTTCTACGACGTTCTTTGTGGCCTGAGAAATGTTCGCAACCTGCAAGTATTGAGAACTCAACGGTTTGGGCCTCCCGATACAGGCGATCTCCGCCACCTGACTTTCGAAGAGATTATAAGGATCATTTCTCACTGGCCACATCTCAAGAAGTTGAAGATATTGAATTGGAAGTTGTCATCAGGCTTTGAGTCCTCATTGATATCATCAAGTGACGCAGGTCTTGAGGTGGGATCTTCCTCATCTCTACTATTCTGATCCCTCTCTTAATCATGGCCCTCCAGAACGCCGAAATTTCTTGTCCCGTGGAGAAACTAAACCTCGCTTTCGGTATGCTCAGAGGACCCTTACTCATGCGCCTAACGGGACCGTCATCCGCACCGCCGACCTTACGCGTCGTCCGATTCGACGGCATCAAAGGCCTCACTAACTCTGATTTTCTCGCATTCCTACTACGAGTATCTCGGACGCTCGTGTCCCTCATCGTATCAGCCTGTCCCATGTGGCGTAATGGAGACGAAGAGTACGCGATAGACGCAGCTATGCCTAGCCTCACGTCACTTGAGTCGCTTATACTGGAAGGGGACCTTTCGAGTGAAAAGGCACTTGCGCGGAAAGTACGAAGACCTCAGGATGAGAACACAAGTCGGAGGAAAGACCGTATAACACTTTGTAACCCTTCGGTGATACGACTAGAAGGTTTCCTTGATGCCATATCGATCACTGGCTGGGACTCGATTTCTATTCACCTGGATGCGTCGATCGGGTATTCGCCACGGTCGAGTGCGCAGATTGCTCAGGCTGCCAATGCGAGAGGGATTGATTTTCGTGTTTCTATATCTGCGAGGGAGTTGGGGTCAGAGGAGCTTATTTGATACTGATGGTCTGGATTTCTCTGTTCTCACACCTAGTGGCTTACCTCGGATATCTAGTTGATCAGGCTGTTATGTCTCCCTACACAATGTATATTTCACACTTTCTCCAAGGTTTCTGTGACGCAACGATTTACGACTTTGTCTAACAGAAAGTGATTTGCAAGCTCAGATGAAATTTTAAAGTAGGAAAGTTCCCACATTCTGCGCAGTGGCAGGTCGGTGGGCCTTAGTTGTGACAGCGAACGATCCTTTGTCTGCGTCGATCTCTATTGGCGGACTCGTGTTACCAGAGTTTCCGTGCAAGGCAATGAAAAAACCCCTGAGCTGGGTGAGCTGCGTACCTCAAATAAAGACTCTTAAACCAATTAAATCTGCCCATTAAGAGACAGCTTCGAGCTTACGAATTCTCTTTTCAGCTTTCCTCCAAAAAAACTCACTTCCCTCCCCGCGACATCATTTTTAACACTTCTTTTAGAGGGCTCTTTGGCATTCTCTATGCTAGATCCCGTCCTTCTGCACAATTTGCAACATTTCGGATCACGCTGCTCCGAATCTCTACTCAGTAAAATCGCTTCAGCTTGCTAATCAAAGTCCATGCACAGTGATTTTGTCCAATTTTGTCCTGGATCTCGCCTCCTCAAAGCCCTACCAATGCGCGGACAACGTCATGTGCTGCAGGAATGCAGGATACTTCCCCTACTGCCAACCTTTGATCGCCATATACAATACCTATGCTGTTTTCATCCTCGTGGATTTCCCGTCCGACTTAGCTGAAGCCTAAGGTGGTGACCGATGATAGTTCATGCGCCACTAGGCACGTGACTGCGCCCCAGCTGCTCGAACGCAGAGGACTCCTACAAGATAACTCAAGTCTTGCTATACTGGGATTCTCAAAAATCCTGAATCAGTAATGGGATAATGGGATCATTCGTCTAGTTCCTGTTCAGGGAATTCCAAGTTACGTTACCTGTGCGAGAAGAATACCATCACGTTCTGATCATCATTGTTCGCATGCTTGTCAAAAACCAGTGAAATCTAACGGGCACGTGAAACGTGGGAGGAAGGTCTTATTCTGAGACGAAACGGATCGACTACATGAGGAAAAGTACTTACAATGTTACATAGCTTCCCCTTTGGTACGTACTTGGGTTTCCTTGACGATCATGATTACACCCACGAATATCTCAATGAAAATTTACTTTCAGGTGTGATCGTCCAATGACCGCTTGATAATTACAATACCCTTACTCTGCATGTTGATGTTCGCTCGTACCTCACATGCTTGCGTGAAGTTGGCGCTATCACCCTGCTTGACACATTCGTCTTGACGATCTGAGGAGCGATTTCTCGTACGTAGTTGGCAAACTACCTTTTCTCTGATCAGACTCCAGGTTCTTGGGCTTCTTTGTAGATCCTTTGACTGTAGAATGACATGTCACGCGGACAAATTGATCTTGAGCTAAGTCAACTTCCACAGCAACTTGCTTCAATCTTCAAGGCATAGCAAAAGGGTGCTTGCGACGGGTAATGGGTGGACAGCCTCTGAACAGCCTTGAAAATTTTATGTCCTCGAATACTTTTAAATATTGGTCGGTGAAAGCGAGTCACCGGCACCTCACCCTTTGGCACTTCTCCGTCCGCTGGGATCACATCCGAGTCCTTTGCTCCCTAATACTACTATTACTCAGATTGGTTTTCCAGTGTCCGCTGCTATCTATCTAGGTCACGCACGCACCCCAGTGCCGTCGTTTTATGGCTGTTAATCCTCTCCCTCGTTCGCGGACGCGTCTTCTGTCCATCAAGAGACCGACAGTGAGTTACAATTTTGGGCCGCGATCCGGACCTGATGTTTGACAATCTTATCCTCTTATAGCTTCAGGGGCAGACACCGTCGACAGCCGCGCCTCCCCACCGAAAGCCAGAGAAGCGAGCACTCATCGTTGCCCTAAATTACACCAATCTGCCTGAAAAATCCCGTCTTAAAGGGCCACAACGGGAAGCAGAGTTAATCAGCAATCTACTGATCGGTCAGTTTAGTATCAGTAACTTCAGTCATATCAGTTCGTCCTGACATTTTCTGGTTACTACAGACAAGTATCAATACCAGGTCACTATCCTCACGGATAAAGAAGGGCCAACAGAAACATCAAAAGAGAATATCGTCAGTCCTAATCTAAGTCCTAACCTCCTCAAACTCTCTAATTTTGTTGGAATCGAAAAGCTAAAACATATCAGAACTTTCTACGATGATCAGGTGGCGGGTGACCGTTACTTCTTTTATTGTGAGCTCATCGTCTTCCTTCTTCTTCGCCTCGGAGACTACGGGACTTGACAGTCGCTGGACACTCTTTCCAACGCGAGACGAAGGATAAGAAAGAGGAGGACGGAAAAGATGAATGTGCGTTTATTAGCTGAATGAATTTTCCATAGGACCTCATTATCAAGTAAATCTGTCAGACCTCTTACCCAGCGTTGACCCGGGATCCACAACATTCGAGCACCTTCAAAAGGCTGAAGCAGAAGGAAAGGGGTTTTCCGAAATAGCAAGTTGCCGAAGTGCGATTCCATTTCAAGTTCCCAAAGAAGCTGGCATCGTTGATGATGTATGTTTAATAACACTTCAACTGACCCCTTGGGCTCTCGTTCTGAAACTTCCCAGGTCCTCAAGGAATGTCTCGTCGATCGTTTGTATGACATGAACAACTTGATAGTAAGTGACTCTCGGTCGATTCTTGTTTCGTCCACTAACGACGAGAACAAGGCTATCTTCGATACCTGTCATTCTAACACGCTCTTGGGTGAGTTGCTTCAAACTCTAGCATGATTTTGTATTCCGATGCCCTGTAGATCTACCACATTCCAGATGCAATCGCGTCTATAACTGGAAGAGTCATCGTAAGTTAGGACGTCTTGGTTTGCTATAAGATATATTAAATTCTTTCGGCGGGCTCCAGCGCGGAGGGTAATACGTCGTTGTGAGTTTCTATTTTCCTTGGCCCTTGCTGTCATTCTGGAAACTCATTCCTTTCTAAGGCTTCGAAATGAAAGACGAATGCCTTGAGCACCTTGAGTTGACGCACAAGAAACCGGGAGAAACCGATCCGACATTGTTCTGCAATGGATACTGTCGCCGCAGGAAAGGTCACAGGAATAACGTGGTGAGTTCCTGATTTTCCTAGTTCCAATGAGTCCGATCCGACCTGATATTTTACTACGGATTTGTCTCTCGGCGTGCAAAGACTCTCAGAAAGTCCTTGAGCACAGTAAAGTGCCTTCCATGACTATTGTCAGCCTCTGTCTGTGATGCCTTGATTCACATATACTCAACAGATCCTTGCAGGAACTGATCAACGTGCTGAGTGAGCTCTTTGTCTACGGACCGTGACTTTGAGCTCGTGTGCTTAGCTTTACATTTTGCTAGAGCAGGAGCCGCGTCCGAGTCTTACCCTGAAAAAGCTGATGCGGGTTCTCAGGCGAGCTAGATCAGAGGTTCAACTGAAATCATGATACTCAATCGACAATAAACTAGTACCCGCAAGAGGCTGCCAATATTGGAGGAAAACTCACGCCCTACCAGGCTCCAAAAGATAAAGGGGGTTCTGAGGTGAGTTGAACACAATATTTTCAATTCCAATACTTACTAGATAATCTGATATCACAGTCGTAACAACGGAGGGGAAATGCCCCAGGTAAGCGCTCAGACTTTACTTCGCATAATAGATCGTTTCATTTACACAACGACAACAGTTATCAAGCCGTTACCCCGCGGTACGTTCTATTCAACCGTGACGGTTCAGACATGGACTGATTCCTTCGTTTAGAGAATGGATTCTTTTTTCACACTCTGAACATTGAACTCTTTATGATACAACTAGTAAACATGACTCGGACTCGATCTATCGCCGCCACTGCCCGGCCTCTCCTGCTGTACATTTGTCATTTTCAGGTTTACTCCTCTGATTCCCGCCCTCGTGTGATGAGGGTTGGAGGACATTTGAATTTGATCCTCTAGTGTAGGCACTGGGAGAGACTGGACCTATCTATTCTTACTTAAATATATAGTGAATTATCTGGAAAACTTAAATTTCACATTAGGTAGTATGTAGAATATTTCTATACATAATTTCTAGTTCATGCTTTGCCCTGGGCATGTTCGATGCAACCTTGTCGTAGTACAGAAAGTGTCCAGGCTGCACAGCAAGCAGGTGATGTACAAGTCATATGGTTGGATAATTTACAGACGGACGGGACCTGACATTACTAGAGAGCTACTTTATGCAAACCGCACAACTCGCTGTTTCTTGGACGGGGGGCTACTTACTTCCTGTGGCGTAAGACTAACGGGATCAACAGCTCTGACATGTTTCACCGGGGAGTGCACTGTGTCCACAGGTTGCAATTGGTGATCAGAATCACGCAAAGGCCGGACGGTAAGTAAGGGCATATCAATGACCAAACATTGGTCTGGCGACGAGGCGATGAATTTGGGATCCTGAGGGCGAGTCAAGCACTTCATCACTGGACCTCATGTTGACGACTCACAGCGATGTAGTGACGCATGCCAGAATCCTCGATGATCTTAGGAACTTTTTCGTGGCTTCCTTTCAAGAAGTTTCGTCGGACCATCATATTCTCTTCGGCAGTCCCACGAATTGCCAATGTCTTGACTGTATGTATACCAATTGAATAGCATCGGTCAACAATGTTCTCATAGAAATGAAGGCATTTCCTACCTGCTATTGCTCGGGTCTGCCCAATTCGGTGTGCTCGCTAACCAAGCAATGATTCAAGGCGAGAAAAAGGATTCAGGATGGAAGCACATACCTTTATGGCTTGGCTTTCGACATCGGCTTGCCAAACGGGTTCACAAAAGATAACTCGTGAGGCAGATATAAGATTCCTGAAATAAGACAATTAGGCAGTATCGAAAAGCATTCCACAATCGAGCATACAAGCCACGAGCACCATGTCTCAACTCCATGAGAAAGACTCGGTACTTATCAGACGTTTCAAAGGTCAACACCATTTGTTCACGAAGGCGGACATCGATCTGAGTAGTAAAGCGTAGGAACTTGATGTGGATGAGTTCAAACGCCTCAGCTATATGAGCAAGGGTTAGTTCCGAGTCCGAGAAGATCAAGAATTTTTCCTCGGCTGCATATTTTAAAACCTATTTCAAAGACTAGTTAGCATATAGATCAAGTCTACAAGCAACAGTTTTAACTTCAGACCTCATTGATGATATAGTTCAATTTGCCTGATGCAGTGGTTTGTATTCGGACGGAACCAAGGAGTGAGGCAGATAAGATGTTTTCTCCAGGGAAGTTCAAAGAGGTTGGACCTGTTGTGTTAGAAGGTATCTCGTCGTCGTCGGCAGGATCATTCAGGCGGGTCATGGCAATATCAAGATCCTCCTTCATTTCCTTCAACGTCTCGGGATTTCTAGCCCTTTTCGCAGCGTCTTCTGTCTTCAAACCGGCATTGATCTCATCCTCATGGGGTCGGACCTTGGAAGCGGATTTACGGTCTTTGCCTTTTAGTGACTCGATGTAGACCCGTCGAAGTAAACGATCATTTTCCTTCACCTCAGCACCATGGGCGATAAAGGCGTTCTCTGAAATCAGAGGCCGTCGTATCACACATTCTTGCATTTTGAGAAGCCGATCGGAATGAATGAAGCCGACGAAAGTTCCATTATGTTCGGATTCAGGTTTGAGTGTGCGAGTCCACGCTTCAAAGAGTCTTTTGTTGAGTCCAGTGATACGATAAGGAACATCTTCGTGGGTTTGGATTGCTCTCCACAACGGGTCTTCGGCAGCAAGTTTACTGGAGGAGAAAATGAGTTCAAATTTTCAGACGGAACGATGTAACTTACATATGTTTAATTGCTTCATCTAATAGTTGCATATCTTCCGGAGGGGCGTTTCTTTTCAAAGCAGTTCTGATGAACTCTGAAGAGTTTTTGGATATCTCATCCACTCCAAATAACGATTCGTCACTAGACCAGAACATAACCCTAAAAGTGGGTTGGTTTCCGATGATGACCAGTTGCATGTTTGAACCTACTGTGACATATTCTTGATCGTCGTTTGTAAAGCGTCTGCATTCTATTCAGAAGTTAGTCAACGCTATTGTACAGGCTTTCAGCGCTGATTCTCACCCTTGGATGGAACATATAATCCTTGCGTGATTGGTTAGCTTAATGTGACACTTCCTGCGTGATATGTATAAGAAACAGACCTGGTCAACCCGTTGAGAATCCACAGCGTTGATGGCAAGTGCAGCCTGCATTGCGTTGTACGACTTGACAGCATAAGGATCGAGTTCGAGTAGAATGGCTTCTTGTCGCATAGAAGGAAGCACGACTTCTCTCTCTATGTCATCGATCCTTCATTCGATATTGAACCTGAGCAGACAGACAACCTTTCGAAAATCAAATACCTGTGGCGAATCATAATCATTTCCATAACCTGATTTAAAACTTGAATGGCGCCAGGACGCGGACCTTGAGAGTCAAGAAGAGGTTCAATTACATGAGTCGTGACAAGTTTCGGGCTCGCCGTGAATTGGGGGACGGCAATGAAGTGCGATATCATTTTCCCTAACTTCGCAAGGTCTTCACGATCATGCTTCGTCCATACACGGGCAGGTGTACTGTCAATGTTCGTGAAGAATGGAGTTTGACCTCGTGAAGAGGAGCCTAGCAGATCTTCGTTAGGATAGTGGTCTTCTGACTCCGTGTCGTAACCGTCCTGATCGAGCTCTGCTTGTTTGGCTTGCTGACGAATATCCTGAGCTGACTTCTCGCCCAGACTTAGCCCAAGGAGATTCCGCGTTGGAGTTCCAGTGACGATCCACCTCCTCTCAACACTCAACATTTTTACGAATGGTGTCAATATTGTAGAGAGAGAGGCAGAAACATGTCCTTCATCAATGACAAGCCGCTTCCACCTGATCTGGAGGAGGGGGGAGACACCCGGGATTTTGCATTTGCAATCTGGAATACGACTGCCAGGGACGCAGGGGCAGGTGCACGGCTTCCACGAATGCAACTTCTGGATGTGATTATACTTGTTCTCAGTTGTGAAACCTGTTATGTTTATTTCAATATGGGATACAAAGAAAGTGAACGAAAACACACGTTGATACGTCATCAGAATAATCTATGGACACCGTCGTCTCCAATTAGCGAAATGACTTGGCGAAAAAGCAAGGAGCTCACATCATAATCCGAGGCGAGTGAAGAAACGGCAGGCATTGATGATCCCGACCTCAAAATCAGGACTCGAAGTGCATGTTCACAGTGTTTATGGATTTCACGATCCCATTGGCTAAGAAGGTTTGAAGGGACTATGATGAGCGTCGCGGAAGTTAGATAAACCACTCGAGGTCCGATCCCAGTTTTTGTGCGCGGAGATCGTTCAGCACCAAGAGGTATCTCTGGATAGTGATGATAGAACGGATTGTTCATTTTGAGAAGCTCTCCTTGGGGAATTTCCTCGACACGTTCGGCCCAGTGCTGTCTTTTTTCCTCTCTGGCAGCCCCACAGGATGTAGTGGTGTGATGAATGCTTGTATCTGGAGTTGTGCGCTTTCTGTGGAGAAGAAGCTCGACCAAAGACGGTACGCGAGGCTCTTTCGTGGAAAACACATCTTTCTCGCGTCTGAAAAAGGCTTTACGAGCAGATATGCACTCCGATGAGGGGAAATGTCGGAATGAAATGGGGGTCAGGACTGGTCTGTCATCTGTGATTGATGGTTCTGGAGATGATAGTTGCTGGAGAGTAGCTAAAACAAGTGCGAGTATCATGACAGTTTTCCCAGTACCTGTAAAAACCTTGTTATTAGTACTCTATTATGTCGCAAATATCTCAAGGATCTTACCTAGCTCTTCACAAAGTATTCCACTTTGGCTCGCTTGTGTGGTTGGTATTTCTCGGAGGATTTCCATCGTACCAGGTTGGAGATACAAAGTTTCTCCCGTTATAGACTTAAGAGGTATGAATAAGGGATCTGGTATGTCGGCTGGGTCCAGCTCTCTCTGAATCATGGCGGCTACGGAACGTCGTTGATAATTGTATAGAGAGCTTCGCATTCCAAATCCGCTGAGGTCGTCTGAAAAGTCAAGCAGGCGCGCTGTGATACTTTCCCATCCAACGGTGATGGTCGGATTGGGTGATTGAAGATCGCCATAGATTTCAGCCAAGCTTCGATGTTCCTGGACTCTTTCAGAAGTTGCCATCGTGACAGCATGAGGTGCGCACCTTGGTATTTGGGATAAGACAAGGAGAAAAATCTGGTGGAACGACTCCTTCAAGCCAACTTGTCTGATCCTGGATAAGTCTGGGGAGTATCTTTCTCAGTGAGCGACGCGCTGGGCCAAGTATTTCCTTCTTTCGTCTCCGAAGTTGTCCTTTGACGTTGGCTAGATCATGTGGGATGATATATACTCTCAAAAGGGCGTCCATTGATATTCCAAGTCGATACGTGACAAAGATGAAGCGATGTTCAGTGAGATAATCTATTTCTCGGCACAATTCGTTGTCGGTCAAGAGACATTCTTTGAATAAGCTCCCCTCAAAAGAATGCCATCCATCTTCCGAGTGAGAGTGATTGCAGGATATGCCTTGTTCTAGCGAAAGAGTCAAGGTTCCAGCTGGTATTAGGTTATCTAATGCATATGGATTTTTGGACTCTGAAGTTCTAGGACCCGGACGAGGTGGTGAGATAGCGCAGTCGTAGCAACAAGAAGGGCAGTCAGGAGAGCTGCCTAGGTCGTGAATGACATGGCTACCGACCATGAGCAGACATCGTGACGGTGAAGTATCGAATTTCGGAGTAATTCTGACAAAGGTCACGTGTTACATAGTGAGCCGAAATTTGGCAGTGGCAGCAATACCTACTCAACGCTTAATGCTCAGACCCACACTCTCTCGGCCGTTAGGCCTCTCTTCCTGTTGTTTTACGCGCTTGATTGTAAGGAATCCAGTGCTTTTGAGGTTCAAGTCCACTTCAGCCAAGAAACCAGTTGTTGAAGGGGCGAAAGCATTAACCTGGCCAGAATACCTGGCTATTCGAGGCAGCAAACGGAAATGGCAGCTAGTGAGTTATCCTAGCACTATGTGACGCTCCTTGGCTATAAAAAATACCAGGCTGTCACTATTCCATGCGCTTTACTCGGTTTCTTTGGTGGTGCTGCTTATTTTGGGTCTCTTGAGACCGATCCGACGCGGCCAATTATGGTGTGTTTCGCAAATCTTTCTGACATTCTGCACTTGTAACTTATCGTATCTTATAGGGAATTGACCCGTTCTTTTTCTATGGTGGTTGCACTGTTGCTTGTGTCGGTACGTCAAGTATCTGCTTAAAGACAAAGGTGTCCCTCCCAACTTCAGCTAGGTATGGGCGCGTTAATTGGACCAAGTATTGGGGCTGCGGCATGGAGGGCACGGCACCGAAGCCAACTTGCTCTGGTAGATGCCATGGATCACGAGTTCTATCGCCGGATAGCCAAAAACCGAGTGGATGCCTCTCTTCAAAGCCCCACACATCCTGTTCCCGACTATTATGGTCTGCACCATCTTATTTTCATCTGCCTTAAGAAACTTACCAGTCGCTGTCAGGTGAGAAAATTGGATCACTGCATCAGTACAGACAGGTACGAGTCTCGGGTGTGGATACAAAGTGATAACTGACTGAATGGCACTCAGTGGTTGCGCGACCAAGGAAAATACAAACGAAAGGTTACCCTTCCGGAAGAATAGATGGATTGTCTATCAGTCTGCAAATAGACGGCCTGCCTACTCAACAACACTGTTTATGTTCTAACATCTTTCCAACCCATCCTATATTCGCCCAGATAATAACAGCCTCGAAATTGCCATATTGAACGGTGTCTTTGAATGAGCGCTGACAATTCTTCAAGTCTACTGCTGACATCGGATGTCTCATTTCATTGCCGCGACCGTGCCTCGTTGGGCTATGTTCTGCGAAACAAGTACACATTACTTTATCTGACTGCAATCAATACATGCTACCGACACAGTCGGAAAGGCTCGAGAGGCATCTACTTAATGGCGCCTGCAAATCCAGACCCGACTGTCATCGAAGATCTGTCAACAGATATCCTACACGATACTCAATGTCGAAATGGCCGATAAATAGCGAAATAAGTTCCCAAAGAAAAGAGTCGAAGTCAAGACAGTTACAATAGTGAATCAAAAGGAAAAACGCGCATCCTAGAAACAGTAAATGGTTAAAGGGATGTACAATAATGACAGAGAGTGTGCTTTGAATGAAAGGAAGCCATGATCATTGGAAAATCTGGCAAGGTCAACGCCAGGAGACTTGTGATTTGAGTGAACCGGACGAAAACTTATGAGAGGGCATAATTGGAACTATACCTCGGCGCTCCTGAAGGCAGAAGCGGGGTACAGCACCCTTCGGCGCGTCAATGCGCCCGACGCGTTGTACGAGACACCAGCCATCCCGATACTCGTCAAGCATTCGAACAGTGTCGCCAGCTTTGATGGCAAGTTCGTCGTCGAGGGATGGGGTGAAGGATGTGATGACAGACATTAAACGGGGGAGCTTTTGTATGTGCTCATTTGAATCGAGAGAAGTGGGTTCCCTGGGCTGGAGGTCCTGATGAGAGAAGGACTCGGAGCGCGGACTCGGAGCTTGTATGGGTTGCTCGTCGAGAGAGATAAGGCTCGTTTTTGTCCGTCTGTTAGCGGGGGGTGTCGGAGGTGGAGGACCAGTCGTTTCAATGACTGGAGAAGGAGGGACAGGGATGCGCCGTGGCGGCTGCTTTTCCCTCGACGCACGATGAGCCATTAAATAACTCGGAGGAGGAGATAGAGGTGTGTCTGGCGTTTTCTTTAGGGAATGTGAGGGATTGAAAGACTTCTTACTGTTGGGAGAAGCAGTTGGCTCGGGAAGGGGAATATTGACTGGAGGATATGGCTTGATCTGAGGTACCCAGCCTACAGGTTCATCAATTAGACGAGGAGTGAGGACCGCCTTCTCGGGTTTCTCGGTGTATATCGAAATGTCGGTCAGGTCGATGTGTTGCTTCTCAGGGTATTGGTACTCTCTTCCAATGATAACCTTCCCAGCCATTGTATTAGGTGACGCCCTTGCCGTGCGGCGTTTATGTCTCCTGTATAAGCAAATCACAGTCCCTGTCATTCGAATTGATGTTAATACATAGCCTACAAATGGCTATTCGTTTGAGAGAACTGACCCAGAATGATCACAGAAACAATAAGAGAAAGTACAGTGGCGACTGCTGCTACAGATTTGGAGGGGAGTGTTACTGGAACGGCAGTAGACGCGCTCGGAGAGGGTGAGTCAACAACTAATGAAGCACTCGCTTGTGCAGCTTCCTTTTCTGGTGCCCGATGCTCCAGACGATTAAGATGACGTTTCAGAGAGTGTCCTTTGCGTCGCATAGCGCTGGTTATGAACGAAGGTTAGGGCAAAAGAAAGGAAACGGCCACGATGACCTTCTGCAGCCCAGATGGTGGGAAGGAGAGACGAGGCTGAGAACCCTCTGTCAGATCTCAAACGCTTTATACTCTAAATATCAGTTTGATGAAACTTCAAAGATTGTCACTTGATACATAGTTGGCCAGGATACCAGGGGAATTCGATATCTCAGCAGAGGAGAGTAATCTGGTGATTGTGCAACAAATTTGATGGATGATAGTGCTTGGTACGTGCGATGACAGCTGACGGGTATGAGAGATGTCGACAACTAGATGGGACAGTCGATGTGAACCCCAGTACTAGTCAGTATTCAGATAGTGTCTACCAGTTGATTCGATACACCCCTGTATATAGACCTTGCACCCTCGGCTGCAGTATAGTTCGTCAATGCGCCCTTGACCATCACATCCACCACGTCCGTCGACAATGTTTGGACAATGTCACCTGCAATGGTATACAGAGCTTCGTAACAAATCGCTTGTCGTTCCTCTGTCGTGAACGGGACGAAGGGCAGTACCGTTGTGACGCGGGAGAGCATCGAAGCCTGTGGAAGAACACAAATGAATTGGTATCAGCCCAATCTCACACGATTACGGTCAACTGATTTAGCCTTACTCCGAGACGTTCAGACACACGTGGACGTAACAGAGCCATCAACTCAGTATACTCTCCCTTTGACATTGGTTGATCCGGATACGCTCGGGCATTATGGTGCTCAAAGACAAGATCTTGGCCGATATTCGACGTCCCCAACCACACAACATTTCGTGTATCAATAAGACGCCCATTGGCTTCGAATGTACACCTGCCATGTTCCCAGGGTATCAACAACGCCCATAGCGGGGATTCGCCGTGTGTCTTTTCGATCTCCTGAGGTAAGTGACGTCAATTGATGTCGAGTATAAGAGAGATCGACGGGTAGACGTACGTCCAATACAACGACACATCGCTTGCCTTCGTTATCGCACAGAAATTCGGCAAGTGTCCGCGTGCTAGGCGGCTGAAACAAAGTCAATCAAAAGCTTTGCAAGTGAATGAACATCTACGAACATCATCTGGACTCATTGAATATGACTTCCACAAATCTTGAGGAGAATGAATGGTTGTCATGCCCACAGTATGAGTCGGAACATCCAACAACGAGCCAACTAAACGGAGGAAAACGATCAATAAGCAAACTCACACCGCCATCTGCAACTGAGAAAACAACGCACATTTTCGAGCTAGCAGGCTTTTACCATGACCACTGGGACCTATCCACCACACATATGCTTAGTCTTCGCTTAGAACGTCGCAATGAAATGTCACACATACCACAAAGCAGAAGGACGATCGGTGTAACAGACAGCTGGCGCGAGTGTATGCTGAGATCTTTAAATAGCTGCTCAAGCGCTCGGTCTTGTCCGATCAGCTCGTAACGAACACGCGTCAATGGGCGGAAGAACGAGCGTTGTATGAGAGCCGATGTCCTGCGAGTTTGAGGTGCGTCTGCCCTCTCGACGTAGTACCTATAGAAACGCCATTGTAAGGAGGACAACCCTCGGAGCCAAAAAAGTTCATCGGATGAACGTACCTGGTAGCTGGATCAAGGATATCCATCAGAGGTGGATGTGGAGGCGTTGATCTATCCTCCAAATTTTGGTCTCCTTTGGAGTTGGGTGAGTTGGTAGTAACAGGTACAGATGTGCTCTGCATGATCGGCTTGGGATCAGCACCATAGGCCAGCAGGGTCTTGACGATCTCGATCTTGTTCATCAGCTGCTCACTTGTTAATGCGAACGCCAACGCCGATTGGGGGCCGACGGAATCATTAGGACCCGCATCGCCAACTTCTAGCACACGCCGCACTTGTTTGACGTCGTCTGAGGCGATAGCGAACATAAGGGTGGGTTTGGGCACCGATACTGCGTGCACAGGTGGATGCGCGAGTGACGAGCGACGATTAATGATGGAGGCATCGCGGTCAATAGTTGAGGCGCGATGATCGACGATAGGTGCATTGTGTGGCGCTGTAGGCTGGGGACTGTGGATGAAAGGGTCTTGTTCGTCCTTTTGTATACTATCATCCCGCTCATCCTCGTCATCTTCAAAGATACACGAAGGTTCAGGAGCTCGACTAAACAGGCGAGTGGGCGTAGACTCGTTTTGGTGTACTTCACTCAAATCGCTGAGGTCAGTAGCAGGATTGCTTTGCCAAGAAACGGGGCGGGATAGAGGGGCAGAACGTGGGGAGTCGTCAAAAGCTGATTCAAAAGTAGCGAGGCGGGCAAGGTAAACGGATGATAGCGGCGAAGGAATGTCGTCAGTCGTGAATTGAGTATTACAAACATGTTCCGGTATAACGGATGGCCCAAATGATGATAAAAGCTTCAAGGACATTAATAAGTCCAAGCGGTAAAAGTGTAGCGAGGTCGCCAACGTACCAAAGGATTACGAGAATAAGAGTAGTTTGATGATACACTGGTAGATGAGAGAGATACGCGATGCGAATTACCTACAAGGGGAACAGAGAATTTGTCAGTCAAATTGAATCGAATCAAATCGAGTGTGAATACTCACGAGATAAGCGGTGGGTGTTAACAGAGAAATTAGATCTGTGAGCAGGTGCTGAAGATGATTTAGATGATGTTAAAATCGTAGACTGTGGCAAAAGATAAGACACTTCAGATCTACGAATGAAGAATTTTAACTGAGCCACATACTAGTCTAAGTGGTCGAAGTCCATTTGCAGGTGCACTAGTGGGGGAGGTGCTCTCAGGTGGTTGCGTTCGTGATACGATAGGTGCCGAAGTAGGCGGCAATCGGATCGTCATCGAATTTCTATGTGGCGCAAATGCACTTGTATCGGCTCGGTTCTATCTATGAAGTCAGCTCCACACAAGAGACAGCTAGCAAGTTGGTGCATACCACCGATTTCCGAAAGCCAAACGGAACCTTCTTAGATACAGTACCTTCCTGCACCTCCGATATATTGCTGTCTGGAATCACAGCCTCGAACGAAGGACGCGCTGGCTGAGAGAGAACAAAAGGTAGGACTGTTGTTGGTTCTGGACGGGACGAGTTTACCGTAATGATTGACTCTGACGGTCCACTCGTCACAGGCATCGATATCGTCGGGGGAGGCGTGAAGACCTGCTCGCGAAGGAAACCAGATGGCATCGGTGTAGTATCCGATAGTGATTCGATATCTCCGGTATCCAGGAGAGGATCGTCCAGAGGCGTCACCAATGGGGGACTCTCTATCACTGGACTCTCGCTGTCTTCCATCAGAAGGCTTTCGGTGTCTGTGTCGACGACAGAATTTTCCTCGGGATGTGGTCCCTCTTCCTCCGACGAGTCGTAGTATTGATCATAAAGAGAGTGTAGTATGTCGCCCTCGTTGGAGGGAAGGATTGGACTGCAGAGATAGGCAATTTGACTTGTCTGGTGCAATTCCACATTGCCATCCACAAAGCGATCGACAGGACGAGGAGGATTAGACGAGGAATCCACTTTTGATTGACTATCTGCCGGGACGCGAGGGAAATCGAACGATTCCAAATTATACAGTTCATCTGAAGGTGAATCCCCAGAACTAGCGAACGAGGAATTAGCGATGGCTTCGCCTTCGTCAAAGCCGTCTCCATCTGCCAAGAAGTGGACTGGCGTCTGGTTTGCTTGTCGGAGGGCATCGTGAACTTCCCCGGGGGTTACTGGAGGTATGCCTACATAGACAGCCGTTGGACTACCATTGTGGTCCGAGGAAGCTTCAGCACAGTATCCTCCCTCCGTGTCGTTCTCGTCATTCTCAAACGTCGACTTTGGTCTTCCCGGTCCTGGTTCTTCCTTTGTCTTTTGATCATTGGCAGGTTCTTCTATAGCTTCGTCCACAACCTCAGTCTCGGGTCCCATTACAACATATTGTTCCGACGGTACTGGTTCTGGCTCGTCATATACATAGGAATAATCAGCGGATAAGTCAGAGCTGACATCATACGGCGAGTCCTCATTTTCGAAGGCTGAAGCGAGGACGAAGGGTGACTGGAGCGGTGGAATTATGAAAGCGCTGAGGCGAGGAACCAGGACGCGTGGAGATGGAGGACTGAATGGTGAAGCTAGGACACCAAAGGTTGACTTGAAAGAGCTCATTGAAGAGCGTGGGTTGGGCGGTGACGTATCAATGGAACCCGTCGAGTTGACAGGGCTATCTTTTAGGTCATTTAACTCTCCACTGTCCGGGATGGACGATTCAAGACGGACGGGTGAAAGTTCGGCGGGAGACGGAAGAATAGTCGAGATTGGATGGGGATCAGATGGTTGAGCAGAACACATAGGGTTCTGTATCAAGGTTTGAGGGTCTGTTTCATCTTGACTTAATTTCTGTGGATGGAAAGAGAACTGTAAAGTTTCGTCTTCATCATCAAAAGCCTGTTCAGCAGAAGCTGGTGTCGGATTCTCCGCACAACTCTTCTCTTCGACATTAGATAAGGAATGGCCAATTTTAATGAGTGTATTGTTGTATTCCGAACTGGTGTCGACGGTCTTCACTTGTTCTTCGACAAAAGTCACCTCTTCTTCAGAGTCGTATACGTCGTCAGGATCTTCACCAATAACATCCTTGAGAGCGTAAAGCAGGCCAGTAAGACGCGGAGAACGAGGTGGCGAACGGACAGAGAATGATGAATCGACCGTGACAAGAGATAGTTTCGGGGGCGTACTCGACTGAGCATTAGGTGGATAGACCGTTGTCGCCTCGCAACTAACCGATATTGTATGCAAAAAGTTACACGATTCTTCGAAGTAGCATCGTCCCTGCTGGTAGAATGGGCATTGTTGCGCTGTCAAATATCATCGATAAATTATCATGCATGTTGAGTCGATGAATGGAAGCATACTAATGAATGGCTACTCACACTTTATTCTCCAAGCCGGGGCTGGGAGGTCCATACTATAGCATAACCTCTGAACAAAATACTGACCTTTGAAATAGAACGGCCTGCGCCCTCCGAACGTCAAGAAACGTCAACTGGCTCGTTACAAACTAAATTAACTTTTGACGGACCCTGGTAACGCGTTTCAATATATCACGTGTGCGTCTTCTTCCCTAACTTCTCCATGGCTGCCCGCCTTGCGCGCCTACCACGACTCACTCTCTTCTCAGGTCCCAACTGCTCTCTCTGCGACGTGGGTCCTTGACATATTACATCAAAAAATTTCTAATAAACCTTCCTTACATAGATTGCCAAGGCCGAACTAACCAAAGTCAAGCAAACTGTACGCATTTCGTGGCGCTTTCTCAAAGTGATTAACTCAATTCCCTCCAGCGGCCATTTGAGTTGAAAACAATCAACATCCAGGACCTAGGACAGGAGAAGTGGAAGAAGAAATACATCTACTGGATTCCAGCATTGCATTTGGAGGGCAGGGAGATCGCAAAGGGCCGGTGGGACGCACAGACGATCATCCCAGCTCTAGACAACTGGCAGAAGCAGAAAGAGAAGGAGGACATGGACGACAAGCTTTCCTCGTCGGAATCGGAAGCGTAGAGCCCGATTCTTTCTTTGTTGACACTGGTACCTATGCAAATTGGCAGCCAAACGGAATTTATGTGCGTGCTAGTGAGAATATCCTCGGTGACGAAGACGAAGAGAAACCGGATACGTACCTTCCCACTGCTGCTGGCCCAGCATGTTTCAACTGTGGCGAGGCTGGCCACCTTGTCAATACTTGTTCCCAACCTATCAACCGTCAACTTGTGGCGCTATCACGGGATCTACACGCCTTTCTCAAATCTGAGCGTGGGGCAGTGGACTACAAACGAATTCATGAGGTCGAGGAGTGGCGGCAACAACGTCTTGAGTTTCTCGACATCTTCGTGCCAGGCGAGATACGCGGCCCTGAGCTTCGGGATGCCCTCGGTGGCCAGGACGGCGACTGGCTCGAAAATATGGCTCTCTTGGGCTATCCCAAAGGCTGGGTGAGCACAGAAGACCCTCGAGAAAAAGTTCGAGAGATCATTTGGGACGAATATAGCGATGAGAACGATGACATACTCGATTTCCTCATCTTCGGAGACGATGACTCAGTCGAAAGATTAAATAACAGTGGAGGCTTGGAAATTCCTGACAACGAAAGTGCCTCAGAGACGGGAGACGAAATGGATGAGCAGCAGCCAGGAGGTCTTCCTTTAAACTCAACCTCATCGACATCGACATCGACCACTCTCTCTTCCACCTCTCCATCTCCTCAACCCCAACCCATCCGCTGGGCAACCTACCCGCCCAGCCAATTCTCATCTCAACTCCTTCCTGTCTACAATGGTTTCATGTTACCCCCCATATCTCATCAAGGCGGCTCTACCTATACCCCTGAGCGACATGCTCTCTGGCAGCAGATTATCTCTGGAGAGTTCAATCCCCCTCCACCGGCGCCACCAGACACGGAACCTCCCCCACTCCCACCGCCTCCTCCAGACACAGAGCCTCCCCCGCTTCCCCCGCCTCCACCTTCAGAGCCGCCTCCACCTTTGCCACGGCTGTCCTCTTCTATTGTTACTCCTTCGAAGTGTCCTTTGGCTGCTGCGCATCTGAATGACCCTGGTGACGAAGAGGAGATGGACATGGACTTGTCAGATTCTGATTGAGAGTATTGTCACATCGCATGGATCGAATATTGTCCGACGACACTGGCGAGCGATCATACAACAAAACTACGTTTATTCATGAAATTACGTACAAGTCAACACTACCAATTGTCCATTATAGCAGTCCGTCGATATATCAAGGTTCAAAATTCATAATAAGAGGAATGATTAATCAAAACGCGACTTGTGAAACCAACCCATCCAGCTCGCGATCCCAACAACGATGCTTGCTAATCTCGAATGCAAAATTCGAAACGAAACCCTTTGGCCCCGTCGCGATCGAAATAATGTCAGACGCAGCAGATGCAACCCCATACTTGCCAGTAGTCACGACCCCATACGAACTGACAACATCATCACCCCCAGACGGATCGGCGAACTTCAAGTCGGTAAGAGATACCGCATGCTGAACAACGCTGACGCCTGACCGACTGATATTAGCGACACAAAGTGATGAACTACAAAATGAAGCTCACCGTCACCAACTGCACCAATAGCTTTGCAATGTCCAAACGCCTCGCGTACCCAGTGAATAGTCCGTCCATTCGTTGCGAGTGTCTTGGCATGGTTTGCGCCAGATGGAATGAACAGCGCGTCGAACAGTGTCGACCTCTGACCCTCGAAGTGATGATCGACGAAGACACTTGGACCAGACTCTGCCTGTACCTCACCCCTCCTCGACCCAATAAGAAAAGGCGAAGCCCCCATACCTATCAATGCTGCGCGTACAGCCTGTACCTCCGCGCCGTTGAACCCATCAGCAAGGAGGATGGCAATACGCCTGGATGCGATCGTCGGCTTCTTCGACGCGTAGTAAAGCTGCGAAAGCCGGTCCGACTTCTTCCCGTGAGGCTTGCGTACATGGGGAGGATTTTGGGGAAGTGCACCGCCAACCTTCTCTGAAACTGCATGCGCAAGATCCACGGAGATATTGGGAAGGATATTGTTGACATAGGTTTTATATACGACGGGGTCGTCACAATGGCTGAGCTCGAAAGAGATGGCATCGATGAGGTGTTGCTTTTCGTGAGGAGCGAGAGAATTGAGGAAGAACTCGGCTTGATTATAGTGCTCCTGGAACTTGGCTCCTCGGACTCGCTGCTTCAGCCCGTGGACCTTCTGAGCATACTCAGCATAACCTCCCTTTTCTGGAGCCACGGGCGGCCCAATGTCCTTGCGATTGGGCCAGTAATTGACATCGCCTTTATGGATCTGGACGTTATGTTGGCCACCGCGTTGATGGTTCAGAACCGGACAAACTGGACGATTGATAGGAATCTCAAGTGCAAAGTCAACTGTTCGTTCTTGTTGTGCAAATATGTTAACTCACCTGTTGGAAATTGATTCCTAGCCGGGTAATCTGCGTATCAAAGTACGAAAAGTTGCGTCCCTGAAGCAAAGGATCATCACTGAAACCGATACCAGGAACGACGTGAGAAGTGCAAAAGGCCACTTGCTCAGTCTCAGGGAAAAATTCGTCCACGGTCCGGTTCAGCACCATCTCACCAATGGTCTGGAGGGGCACCAGCTCCTCTGGCCAAATCTTGGTAGCATCAAGAATGTCAAAGTCGAAGTTGTGTTCATCCTTCTCTGAGATAGTCTGAATGGCAAAAGTCCATTTAGCAGGACAGCCGTTTTCAATGGCCTCGTTGAGATCCTTGCGATGGAAATCTGAAAAGAATGAGCAATGAACAAACTGAAGGAGGGGGTAGTAAAAAAATAATCCGATGACATACCAGGATCCTGCCCACAAATCTTGAGCGCTTCGTCCCACATCAAGCTATGAACGCCCAGCTCTGGGATAAAGTGAAATTTGACAAAGTGGCGCTCTCCTTTGCTATTAATCAATGTATAGGTATTGACGCCAAATCCTTGCATCATCCGGAGGGACCGAGGAACTCCTGTTCCTTGGAATTTAGCCGATGACGACTTGGAAAACTTGCGAATCATACCTCTGTCAGACATCACCCACATGATCATGTGCGCGGCTGAAGGAGATTTAATTGAGGGAGGATTGGACGCGAAAAAAAAAGAACTTACACTCTGGCTGGAGACCGACAAAGTCCCAAAAGTTATTGTGAGCTGACTGGCCTTGAGGTACTTCGTTGTGAGGCTCAGGCTTGACTGCATGTATGATGTCAGGGAACTTGATAGCGTCCTGGATGAAGAAGACAGGAATGTCGTTGCCGACGATGTCCCAATTGCCTTCTTGAGTATACATCTTGACGGCGAATCCACGAACATCGCGAACGGTATCCTAATTGAATCTTAGAGGTCAAAATTGTACTGTCAGATGAAGATCAATAAAGACGCACGGCGCTTCCCCTGGCACCTTGAACAGTACTAAAGCGAGTGAAGACAGGTGTAGTACGTGAAGGATCAGTTAAAACGGGCGCAAAAGTGTACTTGGAGGCGATATCGTTGTAAACTTTGAAATATCCATGGGCAGCGGAGCCACGGGCATGGACGACACGTTCAGGAATACGCTCATGATCAAACCGGTGTATTTTCTCCCGACCAATGTGGTCCTCGAGAAGCGATGGCCCTGTAGTACTGCCGTCTGTAGCCTTTAGCCTGTATCGAAGTCAGCGTACGTGTCCTATCGACATGGGACCAACCAACCAATTATCAGTGTCAGATACCTTGACTCCAAAGTCTGTGGTAAGGCCACTGGCAGAGAGTGTTGTGGAAGTGTCGATAGTATTGCGATTCAAAACGGCAATTTTTTCGTTGGACATGACATTAGTAACGGTGTTTTTGACTGATTGAGCAAGAGAAGTCATGGTAGAAGTTGAACCGGTTTACAATGAATCCATGATCTTATACGATCCATGCGTATGGGCTTTCCAATTATGACATCACACTTGACGCGTCGCGATCGATTTGTTCCCATGCGCACGTGCGCGTGATTGCATTTTCCCGCTTCCATACGACTCGTCCGTTCAAAGTTCCCTAGCTTCTATTCAGACGAAAGATTGGAGTCTGAAAAATTGACAATGCCCGATTTCTGCTGTAATCATGTCCCTTTTCTCCTCTGGCAAGTTTTCTTGACTCGAACTTTGCTCCATTCGAGGTTCTGCGG
>JABAJX010009928.1:26138-60868 GCA_018221735.1 Termitomyces sp. K1Aa
CAAATACATATTGCATCACTTTCCGATGGCTACTCTTTTGAGTTTGCGTAGTTAGTGTCTGTTTCCTTACATAAGTAGTCCCATACCAAGAACTCCATCGTAGTCCCTTGAACCTTTTTGCCACTACTAGCCCTAACCCTAAACATGGGTTTGAACACCCCGGCTTAGAATGGTCCGATTTGAAGTGTCCAATACAATGAGGTACGTAGAGACTATGACAAGCGGTGAGTACCGTGGCCCCTGGGCTATACTCGTTCTCGACTTTACGCTCTAAATGATTTCCCTCCGATCAATTGTCCTTGAACATAGACTTTAAAAATATTCCTGTCATCTCCACCAAATAGGAAACGCTCCAACAACCCTTCAAGAGCTGTCTTATTCCCTCGTTGGACGTCATCATCAGACCACACTCCAGGAGCGCCAGCATTTGACCGCGTATTAACGAGTAAGGCATCAAAACTCTTCCCAGGTACAAACGACCCCACTTTCTTGTCGATATCACATACCTCCGCGCCACCCATCGTGGCGAGATACAACAGCGTCGCCACAGACAATTGTCGATTCGCGAATTTGGAATCGTACTTGTCTAGATCGCGATTCTGCATTGCAACTACCTTGGACGCAATACTGGCATTCTGAACAGTGTTTATGATTGACGGCGAAAATCCGCCAGAGACGTCAGTACCGAGGCCAACCTGAAGCAGTGTTATTTAGTTGAGGGTCGAGGATATTTCAAAGAGGCGTACCTTTATGCCTTTATCCAGGTAAGCTCCGATCGGCGCAACCCCACTGCTCAGGTTGAAGTTGCTCGTAGGACAATGGCTTATTCCCGCCCCTCGCTTTGCGATGAGCTCCAGCTCGGCATCTTTGAGCCATACACCATGAGCCAAAATCGTGTTAGAACGCAGAAGTCCAAAGTGATCGTAGACTCCTGTATAGTGCGGGGAGTTGGGGAAAAGCTCCTTCACTCCATCAATCTCGGATAGATTCTCCGAGACGTGGGTCTGTATATGTAAGAATGGGTCTGACGAGGCTAATTCTCCGAGAGATGTCAAAAGCTCGGGAGTACATGAGATGGCAAATCGCGGCGTGAGGATGGGCTGGACGAGATGAGAAGTATGATGCGTTCCTGATGGGGAAGATAGTGAGCGAACATGAGAGATCAGTTCTTTGGTATCACGCATAGATGCTTCCGCGGATGTTTCGATGTAGTAATCAGGACATTTCCGGTCCATGTTACATTTCTGCATCAGACTGAGAAAGGACATCATACGGTCACGAGAGATACACGTACACCGATGAAGGCGCGTTGGCCTGTCAAAAGAGGTATGAATGACAGGAACAGAGCTTCATCAAGGGTTTACAAACAATTGGTATATACGATATCCGCAAGTATCTTGGTAGCTTCTAGATGAAGAGTCCCATAATAGCAACAGGTAGTAGTCTTTCCAAAAACTTCGTGTAAGCCTTTCAACATGATCGGAATGAAATCAACGTACACCGCAATCAACAACACGTCTGACCACAGATTCATAAGACCTCCGCGCAAACTCGAGATCCGAAAACTTTGCTTCCACTGGGAAAGTGATACAGTTCAACCATTCAAGGAGTTCGTATTGTTGACCACTGATCGTCGTTCAATCGACACAAAAGATCTTCGAATACAAAGATTCCTCTCACCATCCGAGATTGAGATGTTGAGGCGCATGCTGTTGTACG
This sequence comes from Termitomyces sp. K1Aa, assembly GCA_018221735.1. Lineage (NCBI taxonomy): Eukaryota > Fungi > Basidiomycota > Agaricomycetes > Agaricales > Lyophyllaceae > Termitomyces > Termitomyces sp. K1Aa. The sequence continues at coordinate 27,858 of JABAJX010009928.1, forward strand.
ATGAGATCAACTAGAACTACATTGAAGGACGTTCTCGGCTCACTGTGTGGGTATCAACGAATCCAGGCAAAAGAAATTCCCCAGGCTGCAACATCACGATGTCTACGTCTATGACCCCTCTCTTCATTAGTGTGTCCTGGAGCGCATGGTCTGGTACGTCCTCTTCTATCCATTCAATGTTGCCATCCGGTCCTACTGAGAGAAGACAGTTCGGGAAGGCGTCATACGCGGTGAGGTCCTTTGGGCTGATCACTGCGCCATAGAAAATCGATCCTAGAGATGGCATATTGTGGAGGGGTATACAAGGGGCCTGTCAGTTTGGGGCGACGTGGTTGTCAAAGTGTCCATCGGCAGCATCAATGGAGATTGTGATAAGATCCGATCCTAAAGAGGCTACATACAACATCTATTCCGTCGGCTCGTCGGCCCGTCCATAGCTCATAGCTACTTGCTCTTCGTCAGAATGTCCATAACAGAATAACTGGGCACACATATACTCATGAAAGGAATGCTACTTGAAGATTATGGTAAGTAATGAGCTGCTCGCTACCAAGTATTGATGAGTTTACCAAGTAGTTCATTCTGATTCTTGAGTGCATCCATTCATCCGATTCGCAGTGTAACCCATCTAATCATCTATGTACCCAACTTGAACATGCCGCATTGATCAAGATTGAAGAGAAAGGCAGAATTGAAGCTAGCTTACGGCAAGCTTGTTATATCTCCTATCCTAAATGACTCCTTTGCATCCAGCAACAGCATCGAATTGGTCTGCTGGTACCTATCCGCCTGTCAAGTGCCTAGGTTGTCGAGCTTCGAGCAGAAAGGTCGAGCTCAACTTAGTTCTGTACGAACCACAAGAGTGTTGGAAGTTGTTTCTGTTGAGAAATCGCAGTCCTAAACCGAACCAAATAGCGTCAAGCAACTCTTTCCAAGAGCACACATGACTACGGCACCTCGACTTCATCTCATTCTACTTGCCTTCGTCGCCACGTCGCTCGTTTCAGCCCACAACCATGAAAACGGTTTCGATGATTCAATGGACATGTCTATGTCCCTCGCCACAGGCAACATGCTCTCATACCTCCACTTCACCCCGGGTGACGTCCTGTGGTTCAACGGCTGGGTACCAGGAAAGGGAAGCACACTTTTTGGGGCGTGCGTTGGGATCTTTTTACTTGGACTTGCGGAACGATGGGCCGCGGCGCTGCGCGCAGGAATGGAATTGGCTGTTGCGAGGGATGTACAAGTGATCAAGAAGAAGAAAGGGTCAGGAGAGAAGTATAAAACGGAGAATGACGAGGTCCAGTCGCTTACGGACGTCCTGCTCATGTGTGACGGTACCGCCGCTCCCTTTGTTCGCGATCATGCCCGGGCGCGATTTATCTTGCATGGCGCACAAGCGACGATTGGGATTTTGATCATGCTTACGATTATGACGTTTCAACTCTCCTTCATCTTCAGTCTCGTTGTTGGCGTTGGCGTGGGCGAGATGTTGTACGGACGCTTTACCGATGCTACACATGCTCAGTTCGATGATGTCTCTTCATAACGATGAACATACGCCGACATCCTTCCAAGCTCCTTATACGTGTATCGCAATGTAGAAACAGATCTGGGCAAGAATAAAATACTTAGTGTCCTTGGTGATGCTATGAATGTGCTAGTGAGCAGGCAAGGGCAGTCTGACCGCTACATCTCTAAGTTCTCCTGTCCAGCCTCCAATCAGTCGAATGCGTTGTTACCACCGATGACCACGAAATCAGCATCTTCGATCTCTTTTTATGTCAAACAGAGGATGCAATGACAACTGGTCGTTGTAATCCATCTCAACGACAGATGATCTGAGTCCACTGACAAGGAAAATAAAACGATGTTGTATTATACATTCTATTGGCATTCTATTGGTCCAACTACTTTACTCAATCATTCTTCTTCCCAAACACACGGCCCACCCTATACGTAATCCTCTCCACACCAATTCCAACACCCAACAGCACACCTAGATCAGCAACGACGACACCCAACACACCCGCCATAAATCGTGGCGCAAACACCTTCCAAACCATCAAGTGTCGTCTCAATATCGCAGCACTCACTGCAGCCCCCAGCAGCAGTGTAGCATAATACGCCATGTACCCAATACCCGCCAACGTACTCTCCCCCTTCACCTGAACATCTGGCGCTAGCAGCTGCTGTTCAGCCTGGGCGTCCTCATCCGTCGACCCCTGAGATTCTGGAGATGTGATGTTCATCACCGGTGCGCGATTCCATAGTGCGAGAAGGGGAGCAGCGAGCGCCATGAGGAACAACGGGCCAAGGGAGTTGAGGGCGACAGTCACAGCTGACCACGGATATACGAGATTCGCCGTGACGAGGAACGCAGACTTCCACTGTATGGAAGAAACAGTCGACTGATGGCCCGTCCCGAAGAACGCATGAATTCCAAGGAGCGCGAGCGGAACGATATCTGAGAAACGGATGGGAGACGACATACTCGAGGACGCCTCTACATTCAACAACTTCGAAGGAGTGGCATTGGCAAACTGCGCCTCGATATTCCTCACATCGCGCACACTATCCACCACCTCAAACCATGATAACAATGCAATCGTCATTAGCCCGATAACAATCTGCCCTGTGAGTTGCGTCGAGGCATATACAACCCCGAGACCGATAGCCCAAAATATGAGATACGGCGACCCGAACGCATTCGCATATCCAAACACATTAACCTGGCGTTTTTGTCCAGGTACAGCTTCCTTCTTCTCGAAATCTAAACAGATCGGTACGGCCCACCAAAGGAACCCACCGCCAAAGAGGGCAACACCCAAAGCTAGTCTCGCCGCACCAGTCCTCAGGGTCCGCAACAGGGACGCCCACTCATGTCCAAGGATCCCCGCAGAATCTGCCCACTCGATGATCCATAACGAAGCGCCAGCGACGAGAGAGGGTTGAAGGATAAGTGGGATAAAAGAACCCGCAACACCCACATCGGAGCGGCTGATTCTCAAAAAACGTGTCATTGCATATGGGATACACAGGGCAGTAGGAATGGCGATGATGAGGACGAGTAAAGGGGGAGAAGGCACCGTGGACGAGGCATAAAATGTGACGTGGCAGTAGGGACCTTGCTCCTCGCGACATACGGTGCTGATGGCCATGATTCTGACACACAAAGCGAACAGGAGGGAGAAGCCGAGAATGCGGTAGCGGAGGCGAGCCACGGGGGCGGTGAAACCTACAAGTACTGAAGGCGCGATAGAGGAAACAAGAAGAAAGGGTGCGATCCTGTCTTCCCAGAATGTGAAGGAGTTCGAGAAAAAGGCGAGGGTGTGGAGAATTAGGAGGATTGGGGTAGAATGACAGGCCTTAAGAGATATATTCGGAGGGGAGGAGACGATAACAATAATTGATGAGAGCAGAGGAGCAAAAAACAGAGTATAATCGAGTGCATCGATGCCTGGGATGTAGGAAGAGACCAAGAGGGATGTGACGACGCCGACAATCGCTCCACCGGCTACCCCGCGGAGGATGCGTCCTAAATACACATCCAGCCAATTATACCAATTGTTTTCAGCCGCTTTCAAGCCGGACCAGGCCGACCAAGTGGCAAGTAGGCCAACCCCAAGCACAGTCAGCCCAAGACCCATGAGAAGGGGGTTGAACTGTGCCCACATTGATCGGCACGCTCCTAATGCGACCCAATTGAAATTGGAAAATTTGATGAAATTGTTGTCCTGAATCGAGGCGGAGACTTTGGTGGCAGCCCAGGCGGCTTCTATCGACTGCCAAGAATCATCGAGCTCGCCCCCAGACGCACTAGAACGATAGGTGTCCAGGTAGGTTTTGATTTGGGCTGCATTGATCTCCAGGGCACGTAAGAGTTCAGTTCCCTTGCGATTTCGCCAAAATAATTCAGGAATCACGGTACCCAAGTTGTTGTAGGGAATGGGAAGGCCAAGGAGGAGTGATAAGGTTGGCAGAATGTCAATTTGTTGAATATTCCGATGACGCTCTGTGGTTCCAGGGAAGTAGGTGTACCGAAGCAGGCCGGAAGGAGGAGGTACATGGGCTTGCGAGAATGCGGGACCCTTGCTATACACCCAAAGCGCGGCCGACGTCTCGAGCACACCATCACCGCCATGGTCACCGGAACGGTCCATTCCATGATCACCGAGAACGACTAGCAGTGTGTCATTGTCCATTAGGTCCACGACACGCTTCAGGACTTCATTCATCTGGGTTAACTTGGCCTTCATACTAGGATGGTCAGGTCCCACTCGATGGCCTACGTGATCGACACCTAGGAAATGGCCTACTAAAAAGTCGAAGGGTTTCTTTGGATCTTCTAAAAGAGGGAATAGATGTTTGATTACACCTTCGTCTACAGTGTGAAGGTCTTCTACGTTGAATGAATCATAGGGAAATGTCATGTTGGGTTCGAATAATTCGGGAAATACGGTCATCCAGGTATCATCTCCCATGAACGCAGACTTGTAGCTCATGAGCACTATGCAAAATGTGTACGTGTAAATGACGATACCTTTTTCCCAGCGAGACGGAGTTGTTTGAGTATCGAGTCTTCTGCAATGGATGAAGCCCCAAAATTATTCCCGGCATCGACAAAAGTCGGTAGTGATCCCGTCGTAAGGCCTTTTATACGCTGAAGCGTGGTTGTCGGTGGGTCAGCATAAGCGTTAAATAAGTACGAGTGTTTTGGACGCGATGCGGTCAGTTCTCTCGGAAGAGTCAAGATATTATGGTGGTACCGCGAGGGTGGGTTTGGTGGGTCGGAAGTGACAAAGTCAAATCGCAAAGAGTCGATAATGAGGAACACAGCACGCTTGTGAGTAGGCTTTAGTGTGCATTTTTGGTCTGAACACGTCGTGTAGTCTGGAAGAGACAGACGTGTCAAGAGAAAACCGCGGGTGAAGAGGTAGATGCCCGCTATGTGGATAAATGATATCCAAAGGAGAAGGCCAAGCCTCTTGGACATCATCTACACGTTCGTTGTGGTTATGAGGGTCAGTCGGCTAGCTCCGACATCAAGCTTGTCTGAAAACACGGCTGGAGGAATTCTACTGGGTTGTGAAACGACTAGTTGAAACTGCTACATATGTATGTATATCTGGTCATTCGCTGCGTTCAACGTCGGAGACTGTTGTAGTTGGCGGCTCCGAGTGATACTAGTCTCGCGTTGTTGCCAATTATTCAATTGAATCTTCTATCTAGAATTACAATTAGCTTGCTTGTCTTCAAGACGAAGAATACCAAAGAAAGAAAAGTCTAGAGTACGATTTAAACGACCAACAAGGTCCTTCATGAATCCCATATGGCACCGAATGCGGGGATACCTCTGGACATCATCCCATAAACGACCTTCTCAGTCAATGGTTGATTAGAAATGATAACCACTGCCTCGGCGTTGAATTCTTTGACAAGGCGATAAGTCAATTTGACCATGTCGGGTTTTCCGTGCTGGCGAGTATCTGTCCAAAAGAGTGAGAAGGAAGACCGATTATTTACAATATGATCTTACTATATATGACGGCTTCAGGATTCGCTTCTAGAATAGAATCAACCAACTTGTCTCCGAACGTCTCACGAACGTTCGGTGCAGTCCACAGAACGCGCATCGGGACCTTCTTCTCCAAAATGGCCGGTGTGCAAGGTCCGATTCCAGACCCAGTGGCCACAACGATAAGCCTACGGAACATGGGCGCAATCTTCATCACACCGTAGGTGGGGACTCCACGCTTCCAGATATGGGTGGGCGGTTTCGCAATCATCTTGTTTGTCCAGTCACCAGCCTTGCTGATGACCAACGAGAAGCCTCGCTTTCCGGGTTCAGGCATCGTCGCGAAGCTGTGCCATTCAGTGAGTGGCGAGTCAGACAGACGAACGAAACTCCCGGCCCCAGGCGTTGCTAGAGACGAATGTTAGAATATACTGCTAGCGAAAATCCAAACGATAATTACCATAATCGAAGTAAATCCTCACCGCGTGGTTTGAGAGCTTCTCGCAGCGCACGGGTACCTTTTTAAGCCTGAGCCAAGGAAGAATTAGAGAAACTGAGGGGAAATCAGTCAAGTACTTCCAAAGCTACGATGTACTTACGTGTTGCGACAACTATGAGCCACAAAGGAGTTGAATGCAGAAGAGCATCCCCTAATGAAACATTGCCGCGGTAGTCGTTGGTGAGAAGGATGATCTAATATATGGGAATGAGTAATGCAAAGATTCAAAGACGAGTAATGAAACAGACTTGGATCCAAACAAGGCCAGTCGCACTCCAGCCAAGGAAACGATGAGTGGTCTCGAAGGTGTCATGGAATTTCTTCCGCAAGTTGGGATGGGCAAAGGTTAGGATTGAACACAGGAGAGCAAGGACCATATATGTGATGGCCAAAGTCGCTCCAGATGTCTGTGAAACCCGGTCAGTATCGCTGATGGTTATTACCTATCAATGAAACAACTCACTCCAACGCCAACCATGACTTCTTGCGTAGCCCGAGCACTGAAAAGAATCAACCACAGGGTGCCCGAAGCTCCAGCCCCAGAGTGTAGTCCTCCGATATGATACACCCGAGCAGCTATCCTTCGTATCCAGAGAGGCCATGTATTGGGAATCGACGTGAAAACAACGAAGAAAACGTCGATCACGTAGTCCTGCCGCATAAGGATTGCAACAAAAATATTGGCAACAACTGCCTTGCCGATTTGCATGGCATTCGCGCCTTTGACCGCATACCAGATGAAGATGCCCAAATTGGTGAAGAATACGATACCGAAGAGGCGACGGTAGAGGTAGAAAATCTGGTGGCGTAGGTTACGCAGTATATGGCCTTGTCTCTTCTCGGGCAAAATGTCCTGTTCGTAACCGGCCCAGACCGAGGTTTGACTTTCTAGAGAAGCAGAGTCGATCTTCTTCTCAGTTGGGATGCTGACGAGGGTACCGTTTCGCGAGAGAGCAGGTGATGTGTTAGTCGCAGTGTTGTCAGAGTTGTTGGAGATAACCGATGCGGTTGAGCTGCTAAATTTGTCTTCAGGGAATTTTTCATTGATCTGTGATTCGGTAATCGAAGCCCCTTGGACCCGGTGAACTGCTTGCGCAACTACCGGTGCGGGTACTGGGATCGCAGGTTTAACAACAGCAGCCTTAATGAAGTCTCTTGCCATTTGCTCGAGTGCCCTCTTGTCCGATTTTCCATTTCTACCATGCCGAGTGGTCAATTAATACAGGTTGTGCAGTAATCGTCCAAAGCACTTACGCAGTCTCTGGGAATTTATCGAGGTTGAGGAACTGTGTAGGAACAGCGTAATGAGGCTGGACTTTGCTGGCTGCAGCCTTCACATCGTCCACAGAGATGGTCGAAGGTGTGAAGAATCCCCATAGTTCACTGTCAATAAGGATAGCGGTAGCGACTTTGACACCTGGAGCAGTCTTGTAAAAGGACTGTCAACAAAAAATATGTGAAAGATATAAAAGCTACATACCTCCATAGCGGCGGCAACACCATCAAGTTCGACACGGAAGCCCTTGACTTTGACTTGGTGATCGACTCGACCAAGATGCTCCAAATCACCATTAGGGAGCCAGCGTCTGAAGACGAGATCAATCGACATATTTTCTGCCAGATTTACACAACGTACCCCAAATCACCGGTGTTGAACATCATGGACCTGCATACAAGCCCTCAGCCTCGACACATGGAAGGCACCATAGAAGGACTCACCCATCATTGAGGAAGGGATCAAGTTGATATTTCTCAGCAGTTTTGTCGGGCAAGTTGAGGTACCCCGAGGTGATACCATTTCCACCAGCCCACATGACACCCATCTCACCGATCTTGACTGGCTTCATGTTGGTATTAAGAACGTAGACAGTGTTATTCGGCGTAGGGCCTCCAATACCCAAGTCAATACCCGGTGAGTGCAAGTGCATCGTGTTTACGATAGTGATCTAAAGACAAGACGTTACAAAAAGATATGAATGGAGAATGGGTGAGATGGATTCATGTACCTCAGTAGGCCCACAGCAGTTATAGAACGAGACGGTCTTCGCCCAGTTGTCCGCCAAGGCTGATAACGTTATCAGCCTCCAAAGTCAACGCAGAGAGAACAAGAGCTACCTTTTGGGCAAGGTTCGCCAGCGACTGCAACAACCTTGATATTGGGATAGTCCTCAGGTTTATGAGGAGCAAGCATCGACGGCGTCGCAACAACAACATCGACAGTCTTCATGACTGCGCGCCATTCTCTAGACGTCTTTCCACGAAGACACAGCGTGCTTCCGTTACACATACTTCCCAAGATTTCCTGTAACGGTGTTAGTATGATATCATAATGAAAACCAAGGGACTAACCCAGGCCGCCATATCAAACGAGATATTCATCAATTGGGACACACGAACGCCATGACCCATCCTCAAGTTGCCAGGAGCCATACACACCACTGGCGGAGTGGATTAGAATTTGTCAACGAGCAAAAAAGAACGAAGCTCACAGTTGGTGACATTTTTATGCATGACGTTGACACCCTTAGGCACACCAGTGGTGCCGCTAGTGTAGATGATATACGCACTATCCGTGGTCTTGGCAAGGTTGTCCTGCCTCTGACAGTGTGGGTTCGCAGATGCACATATCGAATCGTCGAGGCACAGACTCGGGGACGACCCAATCCGATGAAGGAACTTGCGCAGAACGAGTACAAGGGACGATCCTGAATCCTTCAAAGCATGGTTCAAAGTCTTATCGGCCACAACATTCCCATCAAGTGGAACGTATGCGCCGCCTGCCTTGAGGACAGCAAGGATGGCAACAACCATGAGGATCGAACGTTCGATCAAGAGACATACCCGCGATCCAGGAGCAATGCCATTTTCCCGAAGTCGGGTGGCAAGGCAGTTGGACTCGCGGTCGAGTTCTGCAAACGTGATCTTCTGGCCAAAGTCCTCAACGGCAATAGTTTCGGGATGCTCTCTTACATGATGCTCGAAAGCGTGATGTACGAGTTCGAAAGTAGGCTTGACGGTTGCGCCGAGACCAAATTTGGTAAAGAGTTCTCTGTCAGTATTGGAGAGATCCTTGAGAGGTTCCTGGTTGAATGTGCGTTTGACGACGGCTCCAGATGCATCAGACTCCAGGGCAATTTTTTCAAGGGCCCTCTTATCTGACTTGCCGTTACTAACACGGGAATTTGAGTATAAACTCCGCGCCTTTGTAAAAGCAAACTCACGCAGTCTCAGGGAACGAGTCCAAGGCTACGTATTTCGTAGGAACAGCATAGTGAGGCTGAACACGAGCAGTGGCGGCTTTGACATCGTCAACTTGAACATTGGCAGGCGCAAAAAAGCCCCACAACTCTTCTTTAATCAAAATAGCTGTTGCCACTTTCACACCGGGGGTAGTCTGGTGAACTAGTCAAAAAAAAAGGAACACTCAGTCGACCTGAAGCAAAAGCATACCTCCATAGCAGCAGCGACGCCATCGAGCTCAACGCGGAACCCCTTCACCTTGACCTGATGATCCATACGCCCCAGATGCTCCAAATCACCATCTGGGAGCCAGCGTCCCAGGTCACCAGTATTAAACATCATAGACCCGTCGGCCAGGAACGGATCGGGCTTGTATTTCTCAGAGGTCTTGTCAGGTAGGTTAAGATATCCACGAGTGATGCCAGTACCTCCAGCCCACATGATGCCCATCTGGCCGATGGAGACCGGACGAGCATTCTCGTCAAGGACGTAGACGGTGTTGTTGGGGGTTGGACCTCCAATGCCAAGAATCTTACCAGGCTTGTGGAGGTGCATCGTATTCACGATTGTGATCTACACAAAATTCAATTGTATAGGTCTCAGATAACGATGAAGTGGTGAACGTACGTACCTCTGTGGGTCCACAACAATTGTAGAAGGAACATTGCTTTGCCCAAGCGTCGGCAAGAGCTTTTGGGCACGGTTCACCAGCGACGGCGATGACTTTGATGTTGGGATAATCCTCGGGCTTGTGTGGGGCGAGCATAGAGGGGGTTGACACCACTACGTCGACGGTCTTCAAAACGGCGCGCCACTCCTTGGAAGTTTTGCCACGAAGACAGAGCGTGGCGCCGTTGGCCATGCTCCCGAGGATTTCCTAGAGATATCACGCAATGACATACGAAATATATGAACAAAGAATTGACATACCCATTGAGCCATGTCAAAGGAGATGTTCATTAATTGAGAGACACGGATACCAGGCTTCATTTTTAGGTTGCCGGGTTCCATGCAAACGACTATGAATCATTCAAAATGATACAGGTTCAGAATCAGCGATAAGAACTGACGATTTGTGACGTTCTTGTGCATGACATCGACACCTTTGGGAACACCAGTAGTGCCTGTTCGTATGTTCGTAGCGTCATCAGAGAGTGATTGGAATTACAGAAACTGAAAACATACCACTCGTGTAAATGATATAGCAACTGTCATTACGAGTAGCAGTATCTTGCGGCTTGCCACAGTGAGTCGAATAAGGAGACTCGCAGATGGTCTCTTCAAGAACCATCGTAGGAGTATCAGGAACGCGATGAACGAACTTGCGAAGAACGAGAACGAGGGACGATCCCGAGTCTTTTAGAGCGTGGTTAAGAGTTTTATCTGCCACAACGTTACCATCGAGGGGGACGTATGCTGCGCCTACTTTGAGAACAGCGAGGATACCAACCACCAATAGAATGTTGCGCTCGACCAGGAGGCAAACGCGGGAGCCGGGACCGATGCCCTTATAACGAAGGTGAGTAGCGAGACAATTGGCTTGCCGATTGAGCTCGACGTAGGAGATTTTGTGTTCAAAGTCTTCGACGGCATATGCGTAGGGGTACTTGCGAACGTAGTGCTCGAAGGCGTGGTGGACACACTCGAAGGGTTGGTCGATGGAGTCACCGAGTCCAAAATGAGTGAAGAGTTGCCTGTCGGCATTGGGAAGGTGCATAAGATGATCCTGTTTAAAGACCGTAGGTGCCATTGTTGCTCGAATGCTGGAGCTATTGAGGCTTCACGGGTCCAATTTTTCTGGTCATCGTGTGGTATTCATATACTCACTAAAAGTGGATGCATCTGGAGTAGTGAAGACGCTTCAATCCAGCAGTGAACCATTGTGTAAACCTTGCGAGAGCACAAAGTTGACCAGAATCCAGTTCAATTGACTGGGAAGACAACGGTGCCTGAATTGGACATCCTGCCGGAGGATTCGTGTTGCGTTGGGCTAGACGCACTCCGCCATAGGAATAGATCCCGAGAGCGAATATATGTCTGGTTGAAAGCATATTGTAAATGCTCATCTGTTGTTATTGCCGGTAGTCAATGAAACAATCCCTGTCTTTCTCTGAGGTATGACAAGTCATTTGAAACACGTCTCTTGCGAAACAGAGTCCTCCGCAGACACGTTGATTTTCCAGTTGAAGAAAACAGAGATCTAGGTGAAAGATGGTGGATTGTATTACAAAAACACGTCCAACTCAGGAGTTTTGAAAGGAGACGATGAACCCAGTGTAGAAAAGCCAAGAGGTAGGATGGAGCCTTGGCAAGCTGTGGTGGAATTGGTTGGAAAGAGATCAAAGTCCGTTTGTCGAGTCCGACGGCGACACCCGCATTAGGGCAGATCGGTCCGCAACTCCGACTCATCCACTTCACTAGTTGAAGTGCCCAGCTGCGCCAAGGCTTCAAAATTATCACTATTTCCTTGCAGTAAAGGCGAAACAGTCGTGCAAGTCGTCCATTTCTCCGCCGACGGACTTTATCTGCACGGATTACGCAGCCCTGGGCACATCTCGTTTCCAAATTCATGTCTCGCGCCTGTGAGTCTAGGTGCAGCCTGCAGGTGGGTGTGCAGGTTTAAAGAGGGCCGGTATTAATCTTAGCAAGTTTCAACGTGTTGGATGTTTCTTTCGCTGTTGACAGGGAAAGGATTGCTCAGATCTATCGAGCGTCGGCGAGCCTTCATTTTGGCCTTTTTTGCAGAGAGACTTCGATGCTATCATGAATTATAATTACCACTCATTAACATTCTCTTCACTTGTTCTTCACCATCTCGTCTCTTCATAAGCATTATAAACTCCATGTTCTCACAGTCAATCATGACACATACCTAGTATCCGGTACCGTACCCATGTTTACCTTTTCAGTGATGCTTTCTTCTACATCTCCTCCAATGAATTAATACAAGTCTCCTTTTCTGTCCTTTTTGCAGAACATGCAGACCAAGCCTATGCTTTGTCGGTGTATGTGCCTGGAAATTGATCATATGTGTTGATTTTGAGTACATGTGTACGTCATTTCATTGTAAAAGACTACAGTAGACTTGCCTACTGACCCTCACCATCTCTACCCGAATCATACGAACCCGTTCAGAACAATACAAATGGCACCTCCGAAATCTCTCCAAGAACTGGAAGATCTTTTGAAGGAAGATACCAAGGTCAAAGTAGCTGGTGAGTGACGCGATGACTTCCAATCATTTCACCATGCTCAAGTTCTCTTACCCGTAATCAGGAATTGATGGTATGAATTAGAGAAAACTATGTTTTCCGTGGAGACCTATCACACCTGACAGTCGATGGCGTACTCCGGGGCAAGTTCATGGTGAGTAGATCACCCCTTGACCTTACCACCAAAGTTATACCTTCCATGATCAACAGTCGAAGGAAAAGTTCCTCAGCGCTTCTTCATCAGACGGCTTCGGATTCTGCAGCGTCATATTGTACGTATCCCCCCAACTCATCACGAACTTTCCTCACGCGATCGCAGCGGCTGGGACATCCACGACGCGGTATACACGCGCGAACTCCTAATCTCCAACAAGCAGAATGGGTACAGGGACGTACTCGCGAGCATAGACCTCTCCACCTACCGCCGTATCCCATGGGAAAACAATGTCCCCTTCTTCCTCGTGTCGTTCTTCGATCCGGTCACAAAGCAACCTTTGAGCGTGGATCCAAGAGGAACCACGAAGATCGCGTCGGAGAGGGCTGCAAAGATTGGGAGGGAATGTTATGCGGGTGTTGAATATGAGGTTTTGCGTTCTCTCGGTCCTCGGAAGCGATGAGTTCTGCGCTGACGGCGTTTTTATTATCAGTATTTCAACTTCAAAGGTGCCTGCGTCATCACGAACCCCCCTTATCGATTAGACAGTCGCTGATCTTCCCTTATCAGAGACTGCAGCTTCAGTAGCAGAGAAGAAGTTCACTGGTTTAACACCTTTAACCCCCGGAAGTCCGTCGCGTCCCCTATAATACTTTCTCGTCAACCATTGAAACCCTTTCCAGACCACGGCTACTCTCTTCTACGCACACAGCTCAACAATGAATACTTCAACGAAATTTTTGACTTGGGCACACAGTTCCGGATACCTATCGAAGGACACCGTAAGCCCATGATAATCAGACATGCAGATGCGAAGCTAACGTCCTCTTGACATATGAGACACCGAAACGGGCCCTGGTGTCCTCGAAACCGCCCTTGCATATACCAACGTACTTGATATGGCAGACAACGCCGTATTATTCAAGTATCTCACCAAGAGCGTCGGCATGAAACATGGCGTGATACCCAGTTTCATGGCTAAGCCTTGGGGCAATGTACGTCCATCTTCCAACCTTTGATTCCTTCATTAAAATCTATCTTAGCTTCCTGGGTGTAGCGGGTTTGTCGTCTGATCTTACTTGACTGATAAATCGGTGCTGACTGAGGACTCAGACACACACATGTGTCCTTACGCGATAGCAATGGGATCAATGTGTTCGCCCTCTCTGAAGCTGAAAGGAAGGAAGGGCGAAAGGACGCTCAGTACGAAGATACAAGATACATTAGTCAAGAGGGCGAGTGGTTCCTCGCGGGAATCCTCGATGGCATCGCAGATGGTCAGTCTTTCACCCATCCCAAACCATCCACTACAACTAACCTTCCTACCAACACTGTAGTTATGCCTCTGGTAAGCCGCTCCCACTCCTCCTATATCCCCAACCCAACCCTCTTAGCTTGTACCCACAATCAACGGCTACAAACGCCTCGTAGGCGGCGAAGCCTTCTGGGCACCCAACGCAGTCACATACGGGTACGACTCGCGCGCCGCCTCAATCCGCATCATCTCCCCGCCCTCCGTCCCACCCTCCGCCACGCGTTTCGAGATACGCGTCCCCGGAGCGGATATGAATCCCTATTTTGCACTCAGCGCTATATTCCTGCTCGGTCTTAGGGGCATTGAGAAGAAGCTTGCGTTATCATGTAAGCCGATTTCGCAGTTAACGGCGGAGGATAGGGCATCAGGGAAAGTGCGCTTGCTTCTCTGTTTGTTAATAGCGCGATGTAGAAGCTAATCCTGAATTCTAGATTAAGACGTTACCTATATCGCTGGAGGCGGCAACGCAGCGGATGATGAGTCCTGATAGCATTGCCAGGGAGCCTGGCATGTTTGGGAACGACTTTGTGGACCACTATGGAGGAACAAGGGAACATGAGGTACGGCTCTGGAACCAGGCTGTTACCAACTGGGAAGGTTCGTTGACTGTCTCTTGACTTCTCGATTACATTGCTGAAAAGAATGTTCTCTCAAGTCGAGCGATATCTTGAACTCGCATAACGTACATTGTCCATTTTCAAATATGAGTACTTCCGACCTAATCCCATATGTAAATTACAAAGATACGTCGACTCCTACTTTGGCAGTTGGCGCAACCATTCCATGAAATGAGGCACGTCCTACAGATTTGTAAGGCCAGAATTCCGTCAGGAAAGGTTTATACGTACAGCAGCAATTTTGCTATTCATGGTGCTCTCGACAATGAATGATGGAATGATACCGCCTGGGGTACTCGACGTTGCCATACGCCATTCAGTATTACCATTATCGAGTTCAGTAATTGTCTCGACGGAGACATAGCGGCCGCGTATGCCCTCAGGTTCGAGTGCCGCAAGCTTCTTGTCCTCTGGTCCACTGAGGTCGATTGGAAGTGAGACAATCATCCTAATTCGCGAGATATCTTAACCAAGACCACTGTGCGATACAACGTTACCCACCCTCTGCGCTTAGCGGACGCCGTATCAAGATGGCGAATCTGGATGACAGTAAAGACGCGGGGTGACACAGGTGGATTGAACGTGTAGTACAGTGCCCATATCGACGCGGTCGGGGAAACTTCTTTGAGCTTGATAACCTCCTTAATCTCCGGAATGAACCTATATGTAAAAGGGGGTGTCTCATACGTTAGGAGATTTGCATGCCACGGGGAGGTGGTGTGAGATTCAGACTCTTTCTCATTCAGCGCCTTGTCTTCGCCTAACTTCGCCCAGAGCTGGTCAAAAGTTGCCTCAGTCGGTGGGTGCTCACTGATACGACAGTGCCAAGGTGCGCCGTCTGCGGGGCCCTTGGGGCGGTAGCAGGTCTTGACGTTGGTGTGGTATGTCTTGCCTTGTTTCCATGTGGACGTTGACTCGATGAGATGAGTTGCAACTGTGATGATCGTCTCTTCTGATGGCAGGGCTAGTGCAAGTGGTAAGAATTCATGACTGAAACAGAGGTGTATGGGCTTACCTGCCGGCTTAAATGGAGTTATAGTCAGTTGGAAGTCGTCCATGGTGGTGGGAGGAGGGAAATTCAGAACAGAGACTATTTTTAGACAAGGTGAGATAGCATGTCTCGTAAAGTAACTAAGCTTGTTGCATCAATTTGCAAATGTTACTGTGGCAAATTAGTTCATTAATAGGTATTAGAAACATCACATTAGTTTTTCGCCACGATGCGTCGTGGCTGTAGTGTTGGGCTATTGATGTTCACAAGCCCGCAGAACCGACTCCGTCCTAACGATGCTTCGTCTCTTGGAAGCACCTCCCCACGATTGAGCACTACTCCAACAAACCGTCGATCCCCTCGCATCCACTTCTCTTTGTAGAACCGCACAAAGCCGGGGGCAGTCGCGTATATTGTGTGGTCACGTCCCATTTTGACCTGCGTTGAATTCTGTGATAAGACAGACGGAAACAGAGAACAAATACCACACACATGCTGCCCAGGATGGAATAATGTCCCACGTTGCCGCACTATTATGTTTCCCGGTATGACGGGTTGGTCTGTTGTGTATTAGTGCAGGGTCAAAGACAAGTAAAACAAGAGATACCGGAAAATTTCTTGACACCTAAGCGTTTACCAGGAGAGCCTCCATGGTTGTGCACAGTTCCTCCTGCACGCTTCGTTGCGGTACGAATGGAGCCTAAAAGTAGTGAGTTGAGAGATATAGGAAACTATTTGAGCAACAAGGATACCGAGAACAGAAAAAGGGCTTCTAACTGCGCTGCAGCACCGCGACAAAAAGGACATGAGAATACAAGGAATTTGAAGGAGTTATTGTAGTTGACCCACTGACACAAATTGCACGGGGTTCGTTCGGCCATCGCCGAAGTGTCTGATATAATATCCTCAAACCGACTCTACCACATACCATTTTGACAACGCCACACTCCTCTGCTGCGCTTACTTTGCTAAACTTACAATGGTTCTTCTCGTGACCTCTGACAATGAACAATTCACCGCCGACAAGGACGTTGTCGAGCGCTCCGTTCTTATCAAGAACATGCTTGAGGGTTGGTATTTCGATCCCATGTGCTAATGTCAAAATTCATTTCGTCCGTTACAGATGTTGGCGAGTCAGATCAACCGATTCCTTTACCCAACGTTTCTTCCAGCGTCTTGAAAAAGGTATGAGCCCCGCTTGGGCCCAATCGGCGCGACTAATAGTGACCAGGTCCTCGAATACTGCGAACACCACCGCGGCGAGCCTCTACCTGCTGCCGATACAGACTCAAACCAGGAAGAGACGCGCAAGCGAACGACAGACATCAGCGAATGGGACCAGAAATTTATCACTGTTGACCAGGAGATGCTTTTCGAGATTATCCTCGCCGCGAACTACCTCGATATCAAGCCCCTGCTGTATGTTTCGCGTCCCTATCATCCCGTCTAACAAGTTCTCATGTGACACTCATAGTGATGTCGGTTGCAAGACCGTTGCCAACATGATCAAGGGCAAGACACCCGAAGAGATCCGTAAACTTTTCAACATCGTGAACGACTTCACACCTGAAGAGGAGGTGAGTATGCGTAATTATAGTGTTCTCGAGTCTGACTCGCTCTCCACAGGCGCAAATCAGGAAGGAGAACGTAAGACATAGTCTCTTTCTTATTTTCGATCACTGTCTAACTTTATCATTCTCAGGAATGGGCAGAGGATCGATGATCGCTTTTCTTCATGTCATACTATCTGTGTAGCATTTTTACTGTATTATTCTTTCATAGGGAGCTTGACCAAATTCCTTCTGATGAAATACCTTTTTTGTTGTGCTGCGCGTTTACAGCCAAGCGTGATTACCTAAGGCGGTGCATTTATTTCGTTCTTTCATCCCAACTCCCTTGTTGCGGGTGGTTATGCCAGTTATTCCAGATATACCAGGTACTATCGTACCACGTAACTCCGAACAAGAAAACTGGCTCAAGGCCCATGTTGCCAAGATGTGTCATATGGACCGGCCCAGGTAGTTTCACTGGGGCTATTACCACCGACGGCGCTCACTTCGTATGTAGGTTTCCTGGCAGTCAGCCCGTAAGTTTCGGCACTAGAGATCTCGATAAATTGGAGAGTGCAGAGTACGTTTATTTGTCTTGACGAATGTCTGTTTACCTACTCATATGGAGCAGCTACTGGGTCTGTGAAAAGTCCGATGGTATCCGCGTTCTCTTTCTTATCAATACGAATCTCGTCTCGGGAGATCAGTCGTTGTATTTGGTGGGTACCACGTCAAAGCCTGCGTACGGAATGCGAGGATGCTGACGACAGTGTTTTTGAAGATTGACCGTCACAATACATACCACATGATTAGTGGCATATTCTTCCCGCATCACGAGAACCCTATGGTACCCTTGCGCGATACTCTAATTGACGGAGAGCTTGTTATCGATGTGAATCCACGAACCAAGGAGGTATGGACACTACTGCTTTTGGCATACGCGTTCTGTTGACGCGTTTGTAGCAAACCTTACGCTTTTTGGCGTTCGATTGCTTGGTGGTGGACGAGGCGAATGTCATGTCGCGGCCCCTGGATAAACGATACGGAGTGCGTAGTCTACGGACCTTCTGGCCGAATGGCTACTCATTCAGACTATCCAGAGACTCCAGGAATGGTTCTATAAACCCTATGCTAAAATGCTGGAGGACCACCCTCATATGGCTAAATCTCAGCCCTTTGAGTATGCCTTAAACCGTAATACCTCTTCCTAGCTAACATTCGATTTGCAGCATCAAAGTGAAGGAAATTAACTTCTCGTACCACGTCGACAAGGTCTTTGCCGTTGACATTCCAGCGCTTCAGCACGGAAATGATGGCCTCATCTATACTTGCGTCAACACCCCCTATACCCCAGGCACAGACCCTAACATGTACGTTCATATCCCCTTTTCGCCTTCGTAGCGTTTCCATGCTAACTTACCTTGAGCCTGAAATGGAAACCTCCCTCGGAGAACTCGATCGACTTCAAGCTTGAACTACGCTTCCCTCCGCTCCGAAATCAAACCGACAAGCCAGACTTCCATTCGAAGCCTGTATTTCTCCTACTGGTATGGTGTGGAGATGAACGCGGTGTTGCGAAATACGAATTGTACGATGAGATGTATGTCGACGACGACGAGTGGCAGAAGTATGTCTACCTCGACATGCTAGTGCCCTTTTGATAGGGTATCATTCCTTGTACTGACCTTTTCTTTTACTAGGCTGAAACTTTCGCGTGAGCAAGTCGATGATCGAATAGTTGAGGTGCATTGGGACACTGTCATATCGCATTGGCGCATGATGCGCTTTCGAGATGACAAGCCCAACGGGAACCACCTTAGTGTCGTCGAAAACATCATACAAACTATCGTTGATGGTGTTGAGAAGGAAGCTGTAAGTTTTGATCCACCTTGCTACCTTCAGTCCTCATCTCAAAAAATCGTTAGCTTCTTTCTCGCTCGTCGACCATTCGCAATGCATGGAAACAGCGTCTCAATGTGGCATCCCACCCGCATCCGCAAAATCCTCCCCAACAAACACACATGCGACCCCCACCTCCGCCTATCCCAAAGCACGCCCCGGCACCCTCATTACATGCCGTAGCACGTTATGGTCCTATCGCATCTTCGCGATGGAGCAAAGTTTCTGGTCCCGAACTGTATCTGGGGATGAAGCGTTGAAGCCGCTCGTTCCATGACGAGCGTCACGACCTAAAATTGCTCTCCCATGTGTCTGTCAGAAACGCTCTACTGGCTTTACGTCGCGCGGCGCCGCGCAGAGCAAGGGCTGGCCACGTTACCTCACTGTGGATTTCGGCACCCACGGGCGGAGTATCTGTCCCCTCTTTTACGCACCTCGCAGCATATTCGCCGCAGTTGTGTGCC
This sequence comes from Termitomyces sp. K1Aa, assembly GCA_018221735.1. Lineage (NCBI taxonomy): Eukaryota > Fungi > Basidiomycota > Agaricomycetes > Agaricales > Lyophyllaceae > Termitomyces > Termitomyces sp. K1Aa. The sequence goes on from JABAJX010009928.1 coordinate 47,320, forward strand.
GAGTCTGATGGCTTCGTTCCTGCGTATGATTTCCATGCGGGCTGGGGGGGTTCAGAGTGGGTACAGTGGGAGCTCACGATTCCACGATCTATCTATATCGGCATCTGCATCATTCTATCGTGGAGTGTGCGACTAGGTCATCTATCTGGTTATCCCGTTGTCCATTGTCCTGGTCGGGGACCGTGATTTTCGCGTCCGGTGGGGTCATCGGAGAACGCGGGGAGGACTTGGACCGAAATTCAAACTTGAAGCTTGAGATTGCCAATTGGTCAGCGTGGGGATCGATCTCAATCTGTGTATCCACACATGTACAGTATTCTGATTTCTTCCGATATTCTGTGTCAGACTGCTCAACCCTGGAGGGCAGACCGCCCGCGAAAATGCGGATCCTACACATCACAGCTCTGTATGGATCCTTCTTTTTACACTTCTTTTTGTTTTTCGGCAGATGATGATATGTAGGTGTTGTGGTGGGTAGGCAAGGGCGCGAGTCTACTTATGCTTATGTACATAGGCGGTCGCTTCAATACATATTTGGAACAAGGACACATCTATAGGCAGCCCACGCTAAGGGTCAATAAAGTCAATCGGTTATAATTTCAATATTCGATAATCTGATTCAGGACAGGGGAAGATGTAGATAACACAGCAATTTCGTGACATGTCGTAACAAAACTCGATAGCTAGATTGGAACACACCAAGGAAAGTTCAGAAAGAGCCGGTTCTGGTTGAATGAAATGGGGATGAAATAAGATGAGGGATACATATCTAGTCGTTACACTGAGTGATGAGGTAAGGATGGAGGAAATGATGCAATGAGGAGGGTTTGCAAAGGTAAGATGGACGTAAAGCGCGTAAAAAGATAAAAAATGGTCGTAAAGGCGTCAGAAGTCCAGAGGCCCCTGCCTACACTTTAGGGAAGCAAAAGCCTATGTAACATTGAATAGTCAAGAATAATAAGTCGTGAAGATTCGTGCAACGATGCGAGCGTGGAAATCAAGACAAGGTGCCAGTGCGGAAGTTTATAAGATGGCTGAAAGATGAGAGTCATTGCGGATTGATGGATGCAATAACAACGGGTAGATGAAGAAATGAGATGGTTGATACGGACCGTGCGGAATGTCGGACGGGTGTGCGGGATGGATGTTGGAAAGCTGGTCGATCCGATGAGGCTGATGGTAGTGGTTGTGACGGACGATAGACATTGCAATGTCGGAGAGTGTAAAGATGAAAAACATTTTTTAGCGCAGACGCGATGAGAAGAAGAGTAAAGGTGAACGTGTGTGTATCCATTTTCAGAGGTTGCAGCAGTCTGAGTGCTTCAATTGCAAAGGTAGGGCGCTGCTGACAGGGGCGAGACACTAAAATCCGCGTAGTGGGCGACGTCATCCTTCCCAAAGGACAGGAAGTCCGAGAACGAGCGCCCATGCAAGGCAAACAGCGGCGAGGCCATCGCAGAGCTTCCCTTGCCAAAATGGAGGACAGGAAAATTGGGAAGCTCTGAGGTATCCGACTCTGTGTCCGGAATGGATAGGCGCAGGCCTTCAAAGGTCACAGGTTGGGCAGCCTCGGGTGTTGAATCCAAGGATGACACCGAGGAGGTACGCGAGTGTCCCCCTCTCGTAGGGGTCTGAGGGCTAATGGAGAGGGCTGCGAACTCATCGATCGGCAACGCTTGAGGGACCTGTGGAGCATTAGGACCGTGCGATACCATATGTGAATTAGTGCAAGTACTAACCTCAGGTGAGCCCACCGCGAGCGGTATAACAGGGTGCTCAGCACCAATGCCCGCACTGAATAGCACTGAGGTAGTCAGAAGCTCCTCCAGGGCTGAACCAGGACCTGAAGGTGACTCAGAAGCCTGGTTATGGGTATCCTCTGACTCCTGGTCAGCATCAACATCGCGCTGACCGTCGGCAACTCTCCACCACTCGATGTCAGCTAAGACTCTTCTAGTGCTCGTCTCTGAGCCCAACGAGCGCCTATGGGCGCTGGAGCGTGTTCCTAGGCCACCAGAACCAGTGCTGGAAAGGACTGGATACGGCGAGGACCTGACAGAAGGAGACGAGATGGCACGACGAAGAGAAGGCATAGTCGGACGACAGAGACGATGAGGAGAGCAGCCGCCTAACGCAGTGCTGGACAGACTCAGAGAGGGGAACACACAAGAGGGTCGGATGAAAATTCGGCATCTTGGTATATATAATATTTTTTCGCCAGAGATGTGATGATCGTGAAGAGTCCAAGGTGCCATCACGGCTCAGGGCACTTCAATTCTCTCTCAATTTTATTACCTGTCATTGGTATCCAGCAATCCCTTCTCGAAGCTCTCTTTAAAGTATCTTCCCAACTCCTCTTTCAACTTGCGCGTCTGCCACCAGACGTTTCTTGTGACGCTTCTCTTAACGCTGATGCATATTCCAGGGTCGTGTGAGGTGTCTCTTTTGGTAGCCTCAAGGCTTCTCCCCTCTCCAGCCGAACTTCGCCTATGACAACCTTGATCTAACCCACCATCACCAACACACAGATACATAAGTATCCGAATCTCACGCGTCCCCACCGGAATAGCCCTTGCAAAACAACTATCAGGAAGATTGTCCAACTTTTGCGCCCACGTTATTAATATTATTCATGAATGTAGAAAATCACTAAACTTAGGTCAGGTTTTCAGATGGCAGCCTACTTGGTGGCTTGATGAATATGCTATCGCCGTAATCGTTTAGAGTGACAGTTTCGGTTCCTCTAGACCGGACTTTGACCTGGTGCTCCACGGTGAATTGTGTGCTTGGTCTTCATCCTCTACGTTCATCTTGATTCTCTCGCATCGACCCTCGTTTTTCCGTATGTATTTCGTGATTCTGTCAAACTCTGCATTCTATACACTACCCTGTGACCCACAACAGGACTGCTCACGAGGCCATTATGATCGTAAGATGTGCAACGTCTATCAACGTCTATGTGTCTCTATCCCGAATTGAAATGGAATCTCTTAGGTGTGTCGGCAGGTACAAGCACCTCATGGCCTGGCGAAACCACGGATCAGTGGCGGCGGGGATGGACTAGCCCGGAGCCCAAGACACCATAACTAACTACTTGTCTCTTGAGTCCTCCTAGGAGAAGACACGCTTTGTTTGGTGTAGAAGCAGGCTAGCTCGGACAGTAAGACGTAATGACGCGTAATGACGCGTCAATATTGCATCCAGCGACGCGTCGTGCGTCCCTCATGGGTATTCTTTCTGCCACGCCATCGATCTTTGATCCCTCATATTCGCCAATGTGGTTAGCCTCGGTTCCATGGGCCACTCATCGTCCGTTCCAAATGCCATTTACAAGCCGTCATTCACACTCAGCGGTTCTTCCGATGAGAGTTAGCCATTGCTTATCTTCAAAGTTACTCGCAAGTCTTGTGCTTCAAATTTCTTGTGGTTGAGAGTGACTTGTCTACCCCTTGGGACGAAGAAACACGAAGTGGACGCATGCAAGATTCTAGCTTTTAGAACGGCCCACTGCTGAAGCCCCAAGTAATCACGAAACGTCCTGTGCCCCTAAACGAATCATCAGCGCTCCATCAGCCTATGAAAGCTTGACGCTAGCCTTCTGAAAGGCACAAATGATACATAGTAACATATTGCCATTGACGAAATATGTACACATATAGTACCAGTCGAATAAATCCTTATTTCCTCTGCCTCTTCCTTATTAAAAGATTTTAACTACTTATTAACAATATTGTGACCTCTAAAAAATTGTCACTAAGTACTGTATCGAGATAATTATAGGATTTCAGTGATGATACTTAACGAGAACTTCACCAGGGACTGAGTCATCGATGGGTTCCATTTTCACATCCACTGGCAGGTTTGCTGATGGCCCCAACGTCATCGATCGTCGGCGAAAGGCCACTTCCTAGGTTGCCCATAGGCCCCCGATGAGCAATTTAAGAAGTCATCCTCCATTATAAGATTGTCGAGCTTATGAGCGGCCACACGTTGATGAGACGAAAAGAAGAGAGAAGCATGTACACTCAGTAGAATATGTCTGTCGCCTGTCTACGTCGTATGTATGTATGTTAACTGGCAGAAGACAAGATGGACGAACCGATCTCGGACCTTTCAGGAGGCAGCGTGTAATGAATAGCACAAGATATGGTGCACCACTAGCTAGGATGAGAGATGATCACTGCGGCTCCAAAAGCGTCTGATGGGCGCACACTGGCCATCTCCAGGGTTTAACATCTTACACACCTCTGATTATTGAGTGTCGAGGAAAAGAAGGTCCAAGTACTGCTGCCGCGTTTCACAACGATGATGGCACTAGTGTAAGTCCCATGCGTAATATCCCTAGTCGAGCCATCTTTTACCACGATAAGTACTTATAAGCAGCGACTTCAGGAATTCGGGACGTTTGACAGATCTATGTATCGACATCAGTGCCAAGGTTAGTATTAAATTAAGTTCGTGAAACAACTGGATGCGTTATACAAGGTACGGCATAGAAGTAACTTGTACACTGGCGCTGGCCCAGGTAAATCTGATATCGGTGAGACGGCTGCTTGAAATTGCCTTTTTTATTGAGTAGACAGTAGAGATGCCGTAGGTACTGCCCGACCTCCGCGGAAGGACAAGTTGGACACAAGTGTTGTTCACAGAAATCACATGCATAAACTTCGCTATCTTTTCGGAAGATGACAACTGCCAGTGTCTAAGTCAAGGTTCCTTCCGTATTCATTGCAAACTGGTGATGCGCCACGACATCCAAGAAACATTACATGTGCATATGCGAGTACGGGTGCGGCCGAAACGACTAGTACTTCAATGACGTTGGGAGTCAAGACGGCTTCTCCATGATCGGGAAATCATTGAGACTCAAAGAGACGAATATTAATCATAGGAAATTAACTTCCTAGATCGGAGACAGGGATGCGCAGTGAGAAAGACCTGGTTAAGAGCATCGCATGATCGCCCAAGTTTGGATATATTCTCCCGCACAAGGATCACCAGAAGGGTAAGATGGTACCATCGATTCAAAACATTGCATCTTGCAAGTCAAGTGCTGTCACCGAGACTCCGGTTGCTGATCCTGATGCAAGGTTTCCAAGGCACTCAACTGAATGATCATGATATGCCGAGATTATAGATAATTACTGAGGTAAGACTGGCTTTGTACTTCATCGAGCGCTTTACTGAACGCCGTAGACGTACAGAAAGTTGGTAGGTGGGCCGTTGAGAGATAGGGTCTCGATCGTTGAAAGTCGCTCATTTCGCTTCCGATGTTTACGCAGGACTTTGCCGGAACGAAAAATCAGAGGAACATGATACCCATAGTTTCTACAAGGTTGCAGCCGAAAGAGCATGGGAGCAATGAGACCAAGTACGGGCAGTGTGATAAGATCTGAATTATGAAGAGTTACTGGATAGACCTCTGGAACTAGAAGATCAGAGGTTGGATTGACTTTGGTAGCGTTCATTTATCTTGTCTATTTGAGATGAGGAATGTTCGATAAGCCAGACAGACTACCCCGAGGTATCGAGTGGGTTGGTCCGTGTTACATCCCCGTAGGTCCAATGAGAGGAGCACCGAACAAGATCAGTTCGGGCAGGTTATTGAATCCATCGCATGACTTCGCTGTGAGAGGATGCCGGCAAAAGAAAACAGACTTTGCTTGAGTCAACCTTAATGGAATGTATGGAAACAGGTTGAAACTTACCATAGTGCTGACATTGAATTCAACCTGTTAATCATAACAATGACAAACAAACTCCTACAACCCATGGCTCGAGCTTGCCATGTGCGACAGTGAGCACGAAGGATTGCTCATACATAATTTCTATAGAACCATGTTATCTCCAAGAAATGTCTTTTGCGAAGTCACATTCAAATTTTTTGAGCATTTTACCTCGATATGAGCAATTGCAAACTAACAGGTTGGAACTCGACGCCCACCATCACTCACATGAAACGTGCAGGTTGTTGATTCTAAGCTCGCAGGGCGCACATATCGAAGTATGCCTCCGATGTGAGTTCTCATCTCTATCGTTTCATTCAAAACTTGAACAGGTCGTAGTCGCGACAAATATACCATTCATTCAAAAGCAGTCGTTTGCCAGGATGTCGAGTTGAAAGGCGATATAACCATTGGAGCTGGTAGGGCTTTGAGTTCTCAACTTTTGTTAGACGACTAATTGTAACTCAAGGGTCTATTGTGCACCCTAAAGCAACGATTTTCGCCATTGCGGGACCAATAGTCATAGGGAGTGGATGCATAATTGAGGAGGGTTCTATCATCGTCAATAGGTGTGCACATACGACTTTGAAATCTCCCAATATCTCAACTTTCATTCAGGAGAAAAGAGGTTATGCGCATCGGTGACGACAATCTCTTTGAGATCGGATGTCGTGCGTATCGTATTGTCTGAATCGAGTGAAGCGCTTACAAGGTCTTCAGGAGTTGAGTCTCCGACAATGGGAAGTTTCAACACAATATCAACGCGTGCGCGTGTTCACCATACCGTACGCCTTGGTTCCTATTGTGTTATCGGGGCAGGATGCCTTCTTGTTCCTACCGAAGATGAAGTTCTTGACGACTACACGGTCGTTTACGGACCTGCCGCTGAGAGAAGATCCTGGAGTGGCAAAGGAAAGGTACAGGAGGCGGATTTGAGGAGAAAGCATGCGGAGTATCTTCGAGAAATGTTGCCGAAATTCAATCGGTTGAGGCGGGGTGACGGAACGTAGTATGTACAATGGTCTACCACAACTTCAACGAAAGTCTCAAGTTATTTCAGGAGAATTGTTGCCTGGGAAGGAGGAACCCAAGCTACAAGGTCTCTGTGTCATGTACGATTCTTGCTGCATTTCAAGGTAACCTTGAAAGAGTAGTTTACAAAAAATTACATTCAGACATCCCTTGGTGGTTTAACTGATGAAGAAATGCGCAGGAAATGACGTTACCGTGGAAATTTCTTTCTCTCGCTCTCTTCGACCATTCTCTTGGTCGTCTATTCTCATCTTCCCTCCTGCTTGTTCCTCTGGATCTCGGAGCAGCTTATTGTGTCATCTCGAGGTTATTAATACCCGTTGTCGACATGTCTAGATTGCAAATTTCAATGAGGGGTTAGCGATTGAACTTTTCTCCATTCAAAGCTTTGAGCCATCTCCAAAGCCGATGGGTCCCACTTCACCTTTCCATAAATCCCTTCCATGAATCCCGATCTAGTTCGAGTCTCCCTTGCATCATTCTCTAACCATGGTCCATGATGCCTTCCTTGAAGTGAACGAAGAAGAGTTCTATCTGGCGAGAAAGGTCGGGTCTCTTTTCATAGGTAACGTCATTGCTGCTATGTAAGTTGCTGAACTTTTTCCTTTGCTGCTTCAGTGATTGACTTGATACAGATTGTATGGCGTCACTTGCGCTCAAGTTGTCAAGTACCTCAGGAAGAATTACGGTGTCCACCGCTTCTTGTGTCTCATGGTGCGTATACCGTTGTTTTACTAGTTTCTGTGCACTTCTGATATCCATCGTCGACAGACCTCTCTACTTTGGTGACTTGCAGTCGTGGCTTCGCTTGACATCGGCCTTTCAGGCCTTTTGCTAATGCAAACTGAACAGGCTTCTTGACACTGTTCCTATCGTGCTGATAACCCATGCGCTATACTATTATCTGATCACAGAGTATGGGTATCCAGGCGCTATCCAATCCGCAACCTGGTATGTACCTATGACTCGGAAACGACTGTTGTGCATAGCTCATTCGCTGCTCTTCCTACAGGTCTTTTCTCGTATGTATTGCCAGCGCTTCGCTTATTTTGCCAAGTGAGGTAACCTGTCTTGCTCTCCAGACCCAGATAATCATCACCGTGCGTGGACAGATTCGATCATATGCTCTACTCGCTCAAGAATCAACGTACATAGTGTGTTGATGAGTTTATCATAAGAAGGTATTTTGTCAGCGATTAGTTTCGTCCTATGCTCCCAAACATCTATAGCTACTACACCTGGAGACTGTGGAGTACGTTTCTTTCGCTGTTGCCTCTATGCACATCTTGAAGCTCTTTGTTTGAAGTATTCAATCGTAATCCGCAGATGCTCGTGGTCACGGTGAGTTTTGACTCATTCGAATTGTATAGAATTAGAACTTGTTATTGTACAGGTTTTGTTGATCCTATTGTCGGTTTGTATGTTGAATTGGTTTTGTCGACCTTGTGCGTGTACTGACTCCTTTCCTCAGCCACAGGATTGGGTAGGCCTCTGCTTTACTTCAAACAAGACGGAATCTGATTTTGCGTTATCGATATCCCAGCTGTAGTTGGTCGCGGGTCTGTGATTTCATAGAATCCGTTTCATATAAATCGCCCCACTGATCCTTCGTTATCTTTACAGATTTAGCTTCCTCGAATTCGAACGTATAGCCAAGATAGAAGTGAGTGTCGCTTGTGAATGTATACTTCGTTCTTTACATGTCAGGTGTCAGTACTTATTCTACATACACCTTCCGGCAAGTGTCGCAACCGATGTTATAATAACAGGACAACTCATCATTGCAATATGGCGGAGTCGGAGGGAAACACAAAGGTTTTCTTTCGAGAATTAGTGCAATTCGTCTCCCTGACAATTTGCGACGCAGGAACGAATCATTTTTAACCGTTTCGTTTTTGTACATCGAGACCACAGGTTAGTTTTGAGTAGCCGTCTAACTTACCCCTTGTCGCTGACATTTTTTTCCATATTCTAAGCACTTCTATCGACGTAATTATGCAGTCACATCTATCTACTAGTATGATATTGCTCAACATTTTCAGGCTTTGTTCAATCGGTGTCCTGGTGACATATTTCGTCTGGCCAGAAAGGCTAGTGTATCTCGCCATCTATGCCTCAAAAAGCAAACGTTCGTGCGAGCCTGAGTCACCTCCCATTGATACTTTACTCAGTACTAGTTGTCACAGTCTTTCTCCATGGCTTACTTTCCACGCTGGAGACAAAAGTCCACGTTTCCGAGAACGACTCACGACACCAACAAGACTCCGAAACCTCTCCCTCTGAACCTATGATGGAAGAGGTCCCAGAACCGTATAGCAGGTCAGAGACGATGTGTTCCGGAACGCACGCTCTCTGTGGAATTGATGACGGAATAGCCACCTTGACCCGGGCCGACTCAGATGTTGAAAGGGACATGCTGAAATGGAACGGAAGCAAGCTGTATGAGAGTAAGCTGATACCATACTGACATGTATGTGGACCTTTCGCTGACTTGTGTGTGGGGCTGCAGAGTTTGACTCAGAAAGTAAAGAAGATAACGGAAAGCGGAGGAAGGGGAAGGAAATATGGAGGGAAGAGTCGGATTGATTCCAACATGCCAATGGGGAGCAACGTCAATTGGTTTGAAAGAACATTGAAGAGTTGGCTCTTTAGCGTTTCGTTCTGCATACGGTCATTTTTGAGTATGATGATATCCGAGCGCTGAAAGTGGATTGAAATTTCGCTCTTCGCATGATTTATTGACAATTTTGTACATAATATCCTGCAAGTTTGACCTATGTACAAGTAAGAGAGAGGTCGAGACGAATCAACTCACGAGACCGCTGAAACTCCGGTTGACGTGATTCATTCCTCAATGTTCTCCATATGCCACCACGACATATCGCAGTCCTCGGCGGTGGTTTGACAGGACTCTCGTCTGCATTTCATCTCTCACGACGTTTTCCATCTACCCGAATCACCCTTCTTGAGAAACAGGATAGGCCTGGAGGGTGGGTCCGCAGCGAACAGGTACAACTAGGCACAAATGAGGACACTACAACCTCTTTGACGGTCGAAGCTGGACCACGAACCTTGAGGCCTAATTCAAAGGCTGTACTGGAGCTTGTGAGTAACGTATTACCTCCCGCTTTGCATGAACCGGGGAAAATGGTCAATTGAATCCATTCGACCTCTCTCATACCAACTCTACAGATAAATCTACTAAATCTCAAATCGGAGCTCCTCACGACACCTCGTTCCTCCGCTGCAGCACGAAATAGGTTTTTGTACTTGCCAGATGTGAAGGCAGGACTTACAGATATACCTACATCTGTGTTTGGGTTCCTACGATCCCCACTACGCAGTATACTTCTCCCTGCCCTTCTCGCCGAGGGTCTACGAAGACCAAATCGAAGACCAACCTATTCCGCGAACGTTGACGGATCCAGACAGACTTATTACGACGAATCTCTAGACAACTTTCTGTCGCGTCGGTTCGGTCCCGAGGTTGCGCGTGTGTTGGGGAGTGCACTATGCCACGGAGTCTACGCGGCGGATTCTCGTGAACTCAGTGTTCGGGCTGCGTTCCCTGCATTGTACGAGTTGGAAGAGAAGGGAAATGGGCGTGTTGTCTTTGGAATATTGAAGGACATCTTGAGGCCTGGTGCGGGGAAGAAAAAGCAACATGTAGGTCGAGCGTATGACTTGGGAGATGTCGAACAGTTAATGCGCGGCGTTTCGGTGTACTCGTTCCGCGGAGGGCTTCAAACTTTGACGGATGGACTAGCAAAAGCGCTCGCGGCTACGTCCAACGTGGAACTTTGCTTTGGAGAAGGTGTGAAGAAACTCGAGATGTGCGAAGATGAGGATTCTTCCTTAGCTGTAAGATGTATTCTTCTGTACTCTATGCAATCATTGACCTGCTCCTCTAGATCCATACGGCAGCCCGGACTCTGAAGCCAACACATATTGTTTCCTCGCTCCCGCTTCGTCTCCTCGATTCTATCCTTCCTCCACCAAGTTCCTTTGCTCCCACGCTCCCACATCTAACAGCAAACCCCTCATCCTCCGTTACCGTACTAACACTCGTATTCGCCGTACCCTCAAACACAATCCACTCTCCAGGCTTCGGCTACCTCGTCCCCCGACCCCGAAGAGGATATCCACAGCCCACCGACATCCCCGATCGACTCGGTATCCTCGGTACAGTATTCGACTCATGTGCACTCCCCTTCTCATCCAAAAGCGAAAGCGAATACACGAAACTCACAGTGATGCTCGGCGGACCGTACCCATCCCCACTCCCAGAGAACGACTACGAGCTCATCACGCGTGTACTCGCGCACCTTGCGGAATCGCTGGGGCAGCCTCTGCCGGACCCCGTTGCGACGCGGGTGTGGCGCCATGTGGATTGTATACCGACGTTGAGAGTGGGACATTTAGAGCGCATGGAGGAATTGCGTGCTGTTTTGGAAGAGAGGGGTGGGAGATTGGAGGTGGTGGGCGCGGGCGTCGGGGGTGTGAGTGTTGGAGATTGTATTGAAGCGGGGAGGCGGGTGGGTGCACACTGGGAATGATGATGTTCATTTGTATGATACCATATAGTAAGTATGTTGCAACTTGTATAAAGTTGGCGCTGGTGCATGGTATTGACTCTGATGAGAAAAAACGGTAAAAAACTTTCAAAATATTCACCAAGAGCTTGTATCCTCGAAGGAAATTCCCCCTAGCCGGTTTGAACGACTGACCTCGTCATGTATTAATGATACAAGTGACGCGCTCTACCACTGAGCTAAGAGGGATTGGTGTTCGACCATGCGATTGTTTAGCACAGTTTCAGTGACGACGCAAGCTTAGTCATTCAATGTGAATTTGAATTTCCCTCGGGCTGTTGTTTCCACCACACCATGTTCCGTCCAGCCCTTCGCTCCTCCGTAAGTCTCCAAACTCCCACTCCAATAAACCGAATTCTCATCTTACGCTACACAGCTCTCAATCATCCGCTCCACAGCCCCCTTTGCGCACCGGCACCTGACCACCGAAGCACGCGCCCTGATTCAAAAAGCTATCACTGAGCGCCCTGTCGTGCTTTTCATGAAGGGCACACCTAAACTCCCGGAATGTGGTTTTTCGCGCGCAGTGGTACAGGTTCTGGACCTCCATGGTGTTCCTGAGGACAAGCTGCAGGCTTACAATGTACTCTCGGACCCGGAGTTGCGTAGCGGAATCAAGGAGTTCTCGTGTGTACTTTCTACTGGTGTGTAATGTATGATTGGCTTATGCTGGTTATGCAGAGAGTGGCCGACGATTCCGCAAATATATGTGAACGGAGAGTTTTTGGGAGGGTGTGATATTTTGCTATCCAGTGAGTGGGGTGACATTCTACTATCCTACAAAAACATTATTCATAAATTCTCCTCCTCCGCTCCAGTGCACCAATCCGGCGAACTCGAAAAACTCCTTGTGGACAATAAAATCATCCCCGAAGAACTCCCAGAAGACAAGTAAACGCTATGTACGGGCCATACCCATCCTACCTCCAACTCCCCTCCGATGATGGGGGGCGTTCACAAATCAAATTAGACGCAGATATACTGGTATTATATTATATTACAGCCTGGCTTCGAGAAGGGACACATGAACATTGTCAGCGTTAGGATATATGTATCAAGTAGGACGTACTCCGGTATAGTATGACATTTGAACCGTCTAGGTGCCGTGTGGTTTATTCAGTATACTCGACCACTCCTCCGGCGTCAATTTTACCCCGACGAACAGTCTCCCCGCGCGCACGCAGGAGGTCCTCAACAGTCTTGAGTTTTCCATCTTCCGTGCTATCCTTGAACCACCCAAGATGGTCCGCGATGAGATGCCTGTATCGTCGTATTATATATAACAAAGCATAAAAAAGCATAGAATAGAAACAACGTACCGATTTATACACTTGGGGCACTGCACGAGGACGATTCCTCGCTCATACGCACGTTTTGTAAACTCGTGCGTCGACCGTTCGCCACAGCCTGACACAGTGCATGTGAAGGTCATAGAAAGGCGCGGCTCGATGCGCTCGGGGAGAGGCTGGGAGGCAGTCGTCACAGGCGCCGATGAACTGGAGGAATCAGGTGATGGTGAATCTGGAGAGGAAGATGATGGAGGCGCTGTAGTTGAGTAAGAGTTTGAGTGGTGTATGACGCCAAGACGGAGGCGTAGCTGGACGGAAATGGTAGCTGGGAGGGAGGGATGTGGCGTTATAAGACTTCTGAATGCGGGTGGAATCCCGACATTGCGAAAGAGGCGCGTTGGAAGCATTTGTGGTGATGGTTGACGAAGAGGAAATTTTGAATCCGCCGGCCCGGTTATCCGTCGCAAATGCGGACAACAATGTATCACTAACTAGGAAGCATTCCTATTCTAAACGAATTTTTAAATGTGCCCTAGGGTTAAGGTTAGGACGGCTGAGTGTCAAAAAAAGCGCCCGCCCAGCCAGAGTGGCCGGAGCGGGACAGGAAAATATTGAGACGGTGCATGAGCCGAAGCCCATACAAGCCACAGCTACTCCCTGTATGGACAGGGTCGCCGTGCTATGGGGAGTGTCCACAGCCCACAAACCCTGGTATGTGAAGGGGCTTGTGCCATCAAGGTAAGTATGAGGTGTTACGGTTTTACGACCGGGTCTATATACACCCGCAGTTGCGCACGGACCATGTTCGTCATTCCCATCCGCATGATCCTGCCACTCGTTCATAGATGTTGGGAATTATATTGAGACTTGTACACTAGGATCGTCGCAGGCTATCATACACCTATAAGAA
>JABAJX010009929.1:0-59218 GCA_018221735.1 Termitomyces sp. K1Aa
TCGGAGCGGTGATGTCGTGGATCTGTGTGCCGAAGAAGGATACGAAGATGCATCTGAGTGTATGTTCTTCTGGTTTAATATGCTTGCTCATCGCGATTGTGGTACTCATTTTTTTCCGGATAGGCAAAAATTAAAAATGCATCGCAATACACACTTCTCTGCGGTACAGGCAGTGTCTACGTCGACGGAAGCTTTATCTCACGCTCTGAAGTCCCCGCCGTAAGCCCCGAAGAAAGTTTCGACTGTCCTCTTGGTCTCGACCCCTCCCTCCGTATAACATACCACCCTCTCTCCAAAAACCGATCCCTAAGTGGCTTACTCACCAAAACCACTACGCATATCTACACACAGAGCATCACGATCCACAATACAAAGTCGACACCTGTAGAAGGTGTGCGGGTGTCCGAGCAGATACCCGTTTCGCAGGATGCGGTTATTCAGGTTAAGCTCATCAATCCTGCGCTTCCTTCGTCCTCTTCTAAGGATAAAGATAAGGAGAAGGAGGAGAGGATGGAGAAGAGTAAGAAGGTGACAGTGTCAAGAGGTGTTACTGCGATGTGGGAGGGGGCGGATGAGGGGAATGAGAGTGGTGGTGGGGAGGTAGGTAGGAATGGGCAGTTGGGTTGGGTTGTGGCGTTGCCGGCGCAGGGGAAGGTTAGTTTGATGTTGCAGTATGAGGTTGTTGTACCGGCGGGTGTGGATGTTGTTGGCTTGGCTTGATCGGGTTGATTGGGCATGTGTTCTAGCAGGGCTGAGGAGGAAGCAGCGGAATCATTTGTGCACAAATTCGGATGGAGTGGGATGTGAAGTCTAGAAACTCGATTCCAACTTGCTTACATTTGAATATGATATTTACTGGCAGAGGCTAGTTTATGAGTGTTAACAAAGAAGTGTGTAATAATACTCACTACACTCCCTTCAAGTTGACAGATCATCGATCATCTCTGAAACGACCCAAACAATCGAAAGTTCCAAACATTGGACCTGTTTCATTTCTGGTCAACGAGACTCCTTCATCTCCGAGTGATATAGTTAGCTTTGAACGCCGTTGTGGAGTCTGCGAGCAAGAAGGTTGCACACGTCCTTCCTGACCGTGTTTCGGGACGTCACAGCATGTAAACGCTTACTTGATATCCGTGGCAAGATAGTGCGAGTCTTGATTGACGCGATTCAGTGTGTACAGTGTAAGTACTTAAAATTATATCCAATCTGGCATGAAGTTGATGCTGCGTGATGATTGAGAGCATCAAGACAATTCTGTGCGGCTGCAACTTACTGCGTGTACAACCATCGGCATCTTCTACTCCGCAGATAAGTTCATTCCAATATTTCCGACATTACCTTAGTACACCCGCACACCACAAGGCGGCAATGACACCCGGGCTACTGTAGCGGAAATTCTCTTGACGAAGAGACTACGGCATGCCTAGGTGGCAATTGTGAGTTCAATTGTAAGTTCTGTGTGACAGGATGTGGAGGACGAATACCATGCGTTGTTGATCTATATGTACTTACCGTGCAACGCGAGGCTTTCGTACCTAGAATTACTTATGTAACGTAGTCACTCTTCATTTCGTTTTTCATATTTCTTGACAAGGTCGGCAGTATCTCGAGTCCATCCAGTGACTTGTGAAAACCTTTCCATAGTAAGTTGATTCTTGACCTGAGTATAGGTCCGCAAATATTGCCTTGCGGGAAGGTTGCGAACCTCAGGTTTGCCTCAGGTTCCTCATGAGTCAGAGGCTATATAGAGCATAATATCCTTCAAGATTTCTACCTGTAGGTATTAAAACATTAAATGTATCCACATCACTTGTCAACCATTTGCTAACACTCTAGATCGATCGATAGTCGCAACGTGCAAAAAAAGTGCAGGTTTTCCCATCAGCAATGTGTTAATACATACTATCTAAAATGATCCAAGGGTTCCCCTTCGCACTCTTCGCACTTGCCAAAGTCCGTACTCTGTTACTATGGCTGCCCCCGGCCCAATAGCTCCTTCGCCTCCTCTAGATCTTGAGGCTAACACTCCGAGTCTCAATCAACAGAACCTATCACAGTCAGTGTTCAAGCAGTCGACAAAGACGAAGGCAGATAGGGACTTTGGTTTGATAGCAGTTCCACGAAGGCTTCGTTATGATCCTGACATGCCGTTTGGTTCTGGGTTACTCATGAACGCTTCATTCGGGCTTGGATCCACTTTTCGTACGTTGCGATTGTATTTTATCGTACTTATGTGAAGGTCGATGGATTGTGTATAGTGGCTGCGAACATCTATTATTGTCAACCTCTTCTTGGTACGAACCTGTTTCTCTATTTGACGGCTTAACATTTTTACCATCAATATAAATAGTCCAAATCGCCGAATCTTTCGATGTTTCTTATGACAAAGTTTCAAGGTCAGTCTTTTGTCTTGAAGAATCGTCAGAGAGATTGAAAAAAAACATTGACTCAACTAAACTTGACTCTAGCATCCCAACACTCACCCAAGCTGGGTTGGATACGTTTTCTGACACTTTGGACCTGACTAACACTTACATGCCATTCCAGCTACGCTGCAGGTCTCCTTTTCATCGCGCCTTTGGGGGATCTCATTCGACGACGGCAACTGATCCTAGGTCTGGTTTTCCTGGCCACAATCCTAAGTATCGGATTAGCTGTCACAAACAACTTCGTTGCGTTCGAGGTCCTCTCATTTCTAGTTGGAGTGGCCTCAGTTGTCCCACAAATACTTCTCCCCCTGGCGGCAGACATTGCGCCTCCAAGACGTCGTGCCTCCGCTATATCGATCGTCTTTGCAGGTATCCTCCTCGGGATCCTCGTCGCACGTGTTCTTGCAGGCCTTATCGCGGAATTCATGACTTGGCGAGTTGTGTACTACGTGGCGATTGGAGCACAGACATTTGTTTTACTTGGTGGTTACTTTGTCCTTCCCGATTATCCAGCGAAGAACGATTTGACGTATTGGGAGATTTTGTGGACCATGGGGAAATATTCCGTCACCGAACCTTTACTCATTCAAGTTTCCCTCATCAACTTCCTCAATAGCGCATCTTTTAGCAACCTCTGGGTGACACTCACGTTTTTGCTTGACGGTCCACCTTATAACTACTCTACGCAAGTAAACTTTCATCTTCTGCGTCATATCAAGTGCTGAACGTCAGTTTAGTCTTGTCATTGGTCTATTTGGCCTTGTTGGAATGCTTGGAGTCGCACTGGTGCCTATTCTAGGAAGATGGATCGATCATCTATTCCCCTGGCACGGTATACTCATCTGTCTTCTTCTTCTTTTATGTTTCCAAGCGATCCAGACGGGTGCGAGTGGGATCAGTATAGCGGCTGTGGTGATTGCAATACTTGGTGTAGACTTCGCTCGCCAAATGACACAGGTGTGCATATCAATGGCTGTTTTTAGGTAAGTGAGACAACCGTCAAAGACGCAGTACTAGTTGAAGTCTGACCACAACTTCAAGTATCTCGTATGAAGCTCGTTCAAGATTGAACTCCATTATGATACTCTCAGTATGTGCTTTTTATATGTTCATATCACCCTAGGCCTCTAGGCTAATATCAAGCAGTTCTTCATCGGCCAAGTCATGGGAACTTCTGTGGGTACCAAGGTTTTCATTGAGGATGGCTGGAGAGCAGGCGCTGGCCTGAGCATGGGTTGGTACGGATTGCAACTACTCATTCTCCTTGTGAGAGGCCCTCACTGTCGTCGATATACGTGGTTTGGATATGAAGGGGGGATAGAAGGACGAAAATACGTCGTTGGGGAAGCAGCTAGGGAAAAGGAAATCGAGTCCATCCAATGTGTCGCAACAGCTGTTATGAAAACCCCACCGTTGAATGAAGAGCAAAAGATTGGTGAGGATCAGACTTCAGCCCAGTAACAGGTCGGTGTTCGGTCCTCAAGCTTCACTTGTCCTGCCCTTCTAACGAGTAGTACAGACTCATGGCGAATAGTTGTAACCTGACTTTGAGCTTTGGGATTCGCTCCCGCTACTAAAAATGTAGACTTCTGTTCTCCTCTAACTTCTCCGAGTCTTAGATATCTTGATTTCCAGAATTTTATCTCCAATTATTGCATCACTACACACTGTTTGCATTGTATATTGGTCCACTGACTGGACTGCCGTTTTATTGTGCAATGTGTCACTGTGTGAAGGCTCCAAGAAGGCTCGCACAACTTTCCGTTACAGTGATTTTAAAAGAGCACGACAGCTGTGGTGCAAATACAATGATAAGGAAACCGAGGTCAAATTGGCGCTGCTTATTAGCAGCAGTGACAGAGCGGCTCGCAACTCTTAAGTTGATCGGGCCCGACTGAGAATGCCTTTTATCAATCTGGATCTTGAAGCTTGATGTCAGTGATGAGATCGATTGTCATTGCAACTTGCAAGTGACCGTGACATCAACTTGAACTGTCGGACCGGAAGGCACTCGCCCACCATGACATCTGCCGCCACACAGTTAAACACGATTCAACGATTCAAGACAAGATTAAATGACAACCAAGTATTGGCTCAGCTACAGCTCGTGTGAGGGCTCAGGTCATTCCTACCATTGTGATGGCTTCATGGTATCTGTGGTGCTCGACGCGGGGACCAGGAACAGCTTTTCCGGGATACGGTTGATAATTGCATATGAGGAAAGTGAAATGTTTGATAATTTGGTATGTTGCTTCCTTTCAATATCTTATAGGCTTTCGTCTGACCGAGCGATCAGCGAATCCGTGATTGTCTGCAGACGGAGAGATATGGGATCAAGTCAACGTCTTCAAAAATACCATTCAATCGGGGCCTAATTCTGGCGCATCGTAGTAGAGCGCAAGACACGACGTGTGCTATTACCGATACCACTTCTGGTTACCTATCAACCTTCACGATTGCTTTCGAAGTGATTCTCGACAGGACGGATGAATGGTCTCGAGCTACTTTACGACCTCAACCACTATATACCTCCAAAAACTTCCGCATCGCCTATGATAAGACTTTCTCCGCCGAGTCAGGATCTGTGGTCAACTTTTTTGAAACTAATGTTTCTTTTCGCCATTATCACGACAACGATCTCGTCGTCCACAACGCGATATTCAGGCTACGTGAGAGACCAAGAGGCGTGCCCGCTTACAGCGCTAGAATCCTTCCTGTTGCTCGAAGCTCCTCATTACAGGTTCTTCCTCCTTCCATCCTACAATCTATCGCTCATGCCGCAATTGAGCATAAATTCAGAGGATGGCGCTCTACACTGCTATCTCTTGGATTAGTATGTAGGGATTGGTCTTGCATACTCGACACGTTCTTTGTTATTCTCACAAGAAGCACTTGCAATGGGCATCCACCAAGTCCCTTGGCCGTTGCGCGTTCACTGGAAATGAAGCCTGAACGCGGACTGCTCATGAAATGTTTTCGCCTCGAGGATTATGCGGGTCTTTCACGGGGAATTGATAACGAAGAACGATTTATTGCTAGGTGCCGCGCTGTTCTTACCATCCTAAACTGTGCAACGACCATCAGAATCATTCACCTCCCTGCTATACATGCATCGCTCCGGTACGAATTTGTAAAGATCCTTTTGCATCTTAGGAATGTCGAAAGATGTACTATTTATGATCATGATTCTCATATGGGCAAAATTGTCGAATTCAACATAGGAGAAGTTCAGCAGTTCAGCGCGAAATGGGCTAAACTGCGCCAGCTTGACGTTGCATTCCGAACAACTGTTTCAAACCGGTTAGACTTCATCCTTCTGTCTTTCTGACTCCAAATACTCATTATATTGGTGGACATTCAGGGCTTTCGATGACGAAGTCAGTGTCTGAATTTCCATGAATATGCTGAAAAATTCATGCATAGCAGATACCAGAGTTACAGTGCAACATTGAAAACCTCAGACTCCGTGCGTCGCATCTAACAGGTCGCCAATTCGTTCGCTTCACATCATATCGGCTTCATAAAGTCGAACTCGAACGTCTAAACGGTCCTCTCAACCGAGATCTGTTATCCTTCCTCGTAGTCGCTGCCCCTTCCCTCACAAGCCTGACAATTCGAAGCTGTCCGTTCCGTCGTCAATCAATGAACGAAGATTATGCAATAGACACCGTGATGCCGCAGCTCTGTTCTCTCGAACAGCTTTGTGTTGACGGAGACCTTCTGACTGCTCAATCTATCGCAATGAAGGGGTCAGGAAAGTGTCCCTCTGTTGTCACAACCTTCAAAGCCACACTGACACCGGCTTTATACCTGGAAGATCTCCCGGTTGCGTTGGAAGCAAGTGGATGGAAAGTGGTGATAGTTAAGACGTTACCTGGATTTATGGATGAAAATGATCTTTTAATGAAGCAGGAGGCAACTGAAGTAGCGGCGCAGAGAAGTATTGCATTCACGTATGAGCCTATATGCTAGTCACAAATAGATAATGGGAAAGTCCAATCTCGGCATTGGCATAGGTCAATAAAACTCAGGCTTAAAGTTCTCTCTCGATGGCTCATTTAGAAAAGGTACATCCCTCTATATTCGATCTAGAAACAATAAGCATATGCTGAAGTGATACCTCTCTAGCTTCGTGCCACTTTCGAATTCCCAAGTCAGCTCATCCAGCGCCTCAAATGCGGATATCTATGACTTTGAGCTTTCAGATGCCGCCATGGCGAAACTTGATCGTGGCAGCAGTGGATCCATCAGCTGGAACCCTGTTGATGTCGAGTAGATCAGACTATATCAGTAATGATGAATCGCGAAACTAAAGTCTCCGTCTGGGTCATCTTCTATCGCTGACCTATGACTTCTTCCTGGTTGTCACAATGTTGTAAAAGTAGCTCCGAGTCTGTCGTTCTCAATTGATCAATTGTCAAGTTTTCGGTGGCTGGTCTCAATGTGTGCTCAAAACAGTAATGGGTCCCGAGTGACAATAAGATCAGGAATATACAAAGTTGGAATTGTATAAAAAATTCAGATGCGGGGGGTGATAGAATCCCAACAACCATCAACTGCTATGTAACCAATCACAAAGGAACATCTTTTTTATCAACATAAATCTCGTCTCCTTTTGCGCGGGCAGTACCCAATTCTACATCACCCCGAGTCGTTTCATCAAACGTAATCGTGGCATCGCTAGCCTCAATTCCTCTCTTTGACTTGTGCGCAAAAACAACGTGAGATTCTAGAGGTGTTCCTCCTACCGTCGAGGCGGTATTCGCGGTGGTTCTGGATAGAGGGGAAGGCCAATAGGCGTCAGGAGAGGAGTAAAACCCAACACGGATGATGACAATAATGAAAACGATCCCCGTGAGCGGACATGCCTAAAATGACAAGCTGATGTTAAATGTAAGTGATATGGATGAAACAACACGCCACACCATCTCGCTCATCACCTCGAGACCTTGACTCTGAGTGACAAGGCACATTGTGTATGCAAACAAATACGCTGCGTTGAGCGCTCCCGACTCAAGGATAATGTAGAAGATCGGCTTGAGTGATTTGCGGCCTGGACGAGAAACCCGCGATCCCTCGGCATTAGTATAGGTTGATGGACTCATTTGGTTGGTTTCCTTCCTAACAGTCCAGATCCGGTAAGCAAGGAGACCTGAAGACGATTAGCATTACTATTGGTAAGTGCGTCGTCATCCAGATGAGAACTGAAAATGCCATACTTGTGCTCGTGGCGTTTGCAACGAGACTGAGCGAGTAAAAAGCCGTTAGCCAGTGCGACTCCGATAGAATCAGTTGTGCTGGGAGATGGGAGTACGCCCACATCGTGTATGATCCACAAGCTACGGGTGCGGCGATTACCAAGTGAAATATATAAAAGGTATCTCGCAATGCCTACCTGCAGAGGCGCAGGAAAGAATGACGGGGAATACGATAACCACTAGTGACTTTCCCCAGACTATCCAGCATCGCCAGTTCTGAATTCGATGCCATTAACATGTCAGGATTCCACAAACACGAAAAAAAAGACAACGCACAACGAAGGAATCACCAACGAAAAGAACTGCAATGAGAAGCGAATGCTTTGTTGTGAATAACGGTGCTCGCACGTCAGTGAGATAAGTAATCCTAGAATCCCGGTCGATGTGTTTGATAAAAGCCTCGAAAACGTTCGCAGTATCGACGGCCAATCGCGCTGTTAAGAGGAGAAGGAGCAGACTCCCAGCAAGGGCCATGGGCCAAGATTGCGACGAGAGCACCTTCGAGAATGAACCTCTTGCTCGGAGAAAGCCATACACAGCGATAGCGGTCAGTGTGCAGAAAATACCTGTCGTGCTGCCGTCAACAACAAACTCGGTCCAGGACTCCCACCGCGATACGACTTACCATACAGACAGGCTTCCACAACTAAGCCGCCTAATTCAGCAACATCTATGAGCATAGGCATCCTGGAATCTGAAAGCACTTTAGTGCAACACCAGTCGAAGTTTTAGTGGGATAGTGATAGAGTCGAATTGGAGACGGCCGTGTTCATAGGACCTTTAGTATGACCACTAACCAGAAACGTTGATGGACACATTCGAAACCGTGGTTAGCCCATCAAATGAAATGGGTAAATTTTGGACATGATCGTCGAGTTCAAGAATAGTAGAACACCTCCATCAAGGAGGTTCAAACAAAGAGAAGCTGATTGTAAGCTCAGATCAGTCATAAGGCTGTTGATAGTAAGGGGTAGGTAAGTAACCCTACGTCAACCCGTGGAAACAGACACAAACACAAAAACAGCGAGTTCGACGGGAGTTCATCTGTACCGATGACTTCCGTGTGAATCAGCTTCCCCATGTCCTGTATCATTCACAACCTCTCCACACGTGTCCCAAGTAAGTAAGTATCTCTCAGCCCGCTTGTAACGGAAAAAAGTGTTCATAGAAAGCCTGTCAAAAATCATGCCAGTCTTGACAGCCTTGCAGATACAATGGGACGCAAGTAGTAAGTATTCCAGCACGATTCCAACATCAGAAAGGCAATCGAAGGCCAAAAATGAGTATCGAAGTTTGATGAGCATCCGGGTCAGAAACGCACATAAGTACTGCAGGGGGATGCATCCGATAAGCAAGTATGTATTAACTCTAGTCTTATTCTTATACACGATGATATCGATATAATCAGATCTTCTCGATGGGAATAGAGCTTCGTCAGCAAGATGAAGCGCTCATGTCCAGAACGTATTTAAAGTCTGGATTGCTAATAAGAAAGTGACACTGATCACATAGTTTTGAACAGCTACCATGGCTCTTAGTATCAAATCTACAATCAAACTCTCTTCTGGTAAGTAATAGGACATTGTGTACACGTCAACCCTACTGATATTTCACGTAGGTACAAACCTCCCCCTGATCGGGTTAGGTGTGTATCAGAATGACGATTGTGTCCCCGCTGTGGAAGCCGCTCTGAAGGCAGGGTACATGTCAGTATTATCTCGTGAATTTGCAGTTTTCTACTTTGTCTGATCGTGAAATCTATCCGACAGACACATCGACACAGCTCAGATGTATGGGAATGAAGACCAAGTAGGTGCTGCAGTCAAGGCAAGCAACATTCCACGAGAGTCACTCTGGATCAGTACGTTGTTTAATTGCAATTGAACAAGCAACATGTAACTCATTTGAATTAGCCTCCAAAGTCCATTATAAGGGTGATGAGACTGCCGCATCCGTCCAGTCGTCTTTGAAGAAACTCGATCTTGGTTTGTCCCCATTTTCTACCTACATGAAAGCCTAGTAATTTCCGAGTAGACTATATTGATTTGTACCTTATCCACAGCGGACATGGTGGAAAAGACGTTCGGCTTCAAACATACAAGACCTTGCTTGAGTTTTCTGGTCTCGGAAAACCTCTCAGAAGTATTGGGGTGTCAAACTAGTCAGTTTTGGTGTTGGTGTCTACGCATCTTCCTAATCCTTCGTTATGCAACAGTAACGTCAAGCACCTCGAAGAGATTCGTGAAGCTGGCCTTCCTACTCCTACTGTCAATCAAATTGAAGTACATAATCACCCACTTACATATCTTCTGTTCTAGATTGGCTAACCCTCCTTATGCATTAAGCTTCATCCATTCTGCCAACAGAAGCCGATTGTCGAGTATTGTAGAGAACATGGGATCGTCGTACAAGCCTACTGTCCTCTAGTCCGTGGTGACTTCAGTAATCCTGTCCTCCAGGAGGTAGCCAAGGAGGTACGTCACTTCCTTTCGTGCATATTCCTTCTTACCATCATGTTTATCAGGTCAATAAAACTCCGGCTCAAGTCCTCTCTCGATGGTCCATTCAGAAAGGGTACGTCCTTCTGATTCAATCTAGAAACAATAACCATCTGCTGAAGTGATACATCTTCTAGCTTCGTGCCACTTCCCAAGTCGGCTCATCCGCCTCGTGTTGTCTCAAACGCGGATATCTATGATTTTGAGCTTTCAGATGCCGCCATGGCGAAGCTCGATGCCCTTGATCGTGGCAGCAGTGGAGCTGTTAGCTGGAACCCCGTCGATGTCGAATAGATGATCTTGATATATAAAAAATGAACGTAGTCAAGTGGCTGTGTTTTCTATCTTGTTTGCTAACGGCTAACTCCTCCCCATGATCCATGACCCTCTCGTAACCGTTACCTGTAACATTAGCGTTAAATTACTATCTTGTTCTGACCTGTTATCTACCCTTACTAGAGATCATCGATCAGGTTTGGACCGAAGTTTCTGACTAAATTGTTTCTGCGTTGTTTAAATAGCTGATACGCACTTAAACTCAACGCTCAACAACTGAGTGTCAACGATTTATCGATGCAGTCTCTCAAACTCCAAGGACGCGTGCTCACTTCTGCTGACGGCCAAGAATACGAAAAAGCCATACAGCGAAACTCTCCCTTGTCCGTCCTCCCAGCAAAGTACATCGTACAACCTTCCATATATACCGACATCTCCCTTGTACTCGCGTACGCTACTTCACAAAGCCCCCCTCTTGATATCGCTATCAAAGGAGGCGGTGTTCACTCATCTACCTGGTCCAGCTCCGATGGTGGAGTTGTCATCGACCTGTCCAGTATGCGCACCGTGATAGTCAGTGCAGATAAACAATCTGTGACAGTCCAGGGTGGTGCAGTATGGGGAGACGTTTATGAACAATGCAAGAAAGCGGGTGTCGATGTTGTAGGTGCACCGCTCTGGTTCGTCGGCGTCGGCGGATTCCTACTTGGTGGCGGTTATGGGCCATTAAGTGGCGCCAAAGGACTCGCTGTCGATAACATGATCAGTGCCACGGTTGTCTTGGCTGATGGACAGATTGTAAAAACGAGTGCTACCCAGAACCCGGATTTGTTCTGGGCAATCAGGGGTGCGAAATATGCAGGTTCATATGCCACTGTGAATCTAGCTAATAAACAAATCAGGCGGTGGTGGTCAATTTGGTGTCTTGGCCGAAGTTGAGTTAAAGGCATTCCCTTCAGTAGGCCCCATTACCAGTGGCGTTCTCGTTTATCCCGGAAATGAGCTCCTGAACGTTCTCAAGGTTGTAAAGGTTAGCCTTCAATAGCCCAATCAAAAGTCCACTCGTGATCATAATGTTGCTAAAAGGAATGGAAAGAGACGTATACTGGAAAGGAAAAACTCAATTTATTATTTTCTCGCCCAGGTCCTGCATTCAAGGCAAGTGTTCAATACTCCAGGGTTACCGGTTGTGGTCGACGCTCAGATTGATCCTTCTCAGCCTGTTATCATTGTCATGCCCTGGGTATCGGAAGATGAAAACTCGGCACGCTCCAGCGCAATTTTAGCACCGTTTAGAAATGGACCCATCAAGCCTCTTGTGGATAAATGTGGATTGGTTCCCGATGTGCTCACAGCATCACACGGCGCTGATGCATCCATTGCACTTGCACCCAAACGGCTGCAGATCCGCGGGGCACTATTTGCAGATTATGACGAAGAGCTTCTAGTCAGCGTCTGGGAGCGCTGGGTGAAGTTCACTGAGGAAAACGAGGACGCACAAGGCTCTGCCATATTGTGGGATCTTACTCGGCCCGACAAGATCTGCGAGGTGGACGGCTCCGCTACAGCTGTTCGTATCAGAGACAGCAATTACTGGGTTGCAGTGCAAGGAAGGTTGGTGTATATTGACACTCCGATCAAGGTGCACTGTTGATCAGATCAATAGGACCGACAACCCAGCAGCAGATGGTATTATCAGCGACTTCGTCGCTTCCACAGTTGCCTTCATTCGGAGCAAGAACGCAAAACTTTCCGGGAAAGACTATGGTTACTTCTTGAATATGGCCCAGGGTGACGAGAATCCCGTGGATATATTCGGCAACAATTTGCCTCGTCTGAGCAAGTTGAAGTTGAAATTCGACCCAAAGAACGTGTTCAAGAAGGGTATTGTAATACCAGGAATCTAATAAATGTGAGGAACAATACGATACGGTGTCTTCTCTGCCCATTTTCTCCAAGCTACGCTAAATTCCTTCTCCATCAACTTGTCTTCCCATTTAGCTCTAAAAGACATCCATACGAACAATACCAGTGTAAATGCATAGTTTTCCCATATGAGAAGGTCAACTAAGACAGGGTAACGAGGACGGAAACATTCCGCTAAAACAGTTCCACGCGATGTTTGGAAGATGTCGATGGCGATTCGCACAATCCAAAGACCCAGATAACCTGGGTGCCGAACAAAAGAATATGGGCCAATTGTGCAGAGCTTGTGGTCTGGTTTGAGGCTGATCTCCCAAGTGAAGTATCTTCCCAACGTGCGCTGTGAGGTGATACGAATGATGCCTCCCAAGACAAGAAGGAGTAGCCCTGCCAATGCCCCATTGGACAGTTGTAAGGATGCTTTCAGAGCATCTGAAGAGCATATGCTCTCGACCACTCTGTTTGCACTCTCTCCAATCAACAGCCGATATGCCGAGAGCAGCATGAAGAAAACAACCAGAACTCTATGAGGTGCTGAGTAGTCGTTTAGAGAAAGTTAATGATAGTCACTCACGTATTAGTAATTGCATGTATTCTAGCCCAAGGAAGCTGTTTTTTCGTTTCTTTCTTTGTGGCAGGCGGCGTGGGTGGAACACTTGACTCCCAGAAAATGTAACTCGCAATTATGAGAAGAACTGTCGATGTAGCGTTTTGAATAGGCAGCATGATATCAGAAATAGAGTCGATGACTCGGAGGCAATCGTGACTTTTCGCAGTACTGGGGTTCGATGTCGAGCAGGATATACATGTATCAGAAACGGAAACCGTTCATATTATATGTGTATGTATGTAGCCCGAGCGCTCACAATGCGGGCCCGTAATTTACTTGCCACTGCCAGAGGACTCGGATGATGACTGGATTGTAAAAAAAGAGCTGATGACATAAACAACTCTATCACTACTATTTTAATTTACCGCCCTCTTCCGCGCGCTCTTCGACTTCCTGATGTGATGGTGGGATAACTTGCGCTCTGGTTTTACTACCTTATATGGGTCCGCTCATTGTCGAACCTGCTTAACGAACTGATCAGCTCTCTGGCATCGGGCTCCCGGAAACCGCCCACGTTCTGGTATTGATGGTGCTCTTCTGATGATAGCAGCTCTCGATTTCTACACACTCATCCCACGGCCGAATCGCATGGAAATGAATGCCATTCCTGACATCAGAACTACAGGTCGATTTATTTTATCGATTACTAGTCAGAATATGGGTCCTGTGTGGAGAAGGACTCCCATTGTCCAGATCTCAGGATTCTACCATCTACATATATGGTTACAAGGACCCCAGTTGATTCTTATCAGCATGGGGTTGAGTATTGATCGGACTGTTTCGTCACTGTGAATCATTCCCACTCAATCCCTTCCATTCCCAGTGAAAGGACATCAAGAATTGAACTGTAACAGTAAACCATGTGGGCAACGCACTGCTATCATCTCCGCCTAACACGATCCCTCTCACATCTATCGAGATCATTGATGTACTGTTGCGCCTTCCGCAACCTGCTACTCTTGACTGCGAATTTGAAAGAGTCGAAATGAGACGCGTCCACAAGCGCCTCCTGACGTATTCCTGTGAAGCAAAGGAGTCGTCGGATCATTTTAACGATGGATGTACGAGTTTCATCCTTTTGAAACAAGAGTATATAACTCGTTAACAATTGCAACATATCTGGCACTGAAGCATGCAGTTCTCTCTGTTGCTTATAACTTTATCACTAGACCTCATCCATGCTCGACTATTCAATCGACCTCAAGATCTTTTAACGCACGAATATGACTACGTTGTAGTCGGTGGTTAGTATCTCGATAGAATTTTGGCTCTTGTCCTGATTCTTCACCCTTTCCTTCGAAGGTGGAACTGCTGGTAGTGTTCTTGCGAATCGTCTGTCAGAAAATTCTGCAAACAAAGTTTTGGTCATTGAAGCAGGCGGATCGTATGTTGTTGATGTTCTTTTTGATGTGCAATGGAATTTATACTTCTTTTCAGCAATATCGCTTCAAGCGACGAATCGATCAAAGTCCCTTACTTCGTCAGTAAAACGACGAACACCAAGTTCGACTGGAACTACACGACAACTGCTCAAGCCGGTTTTAATAACCGTTCCATTCCCTTGCCCCGTGGTCATGTTCTTGGAGGAAGTAGTTCGATTAGTAGGTTAATTCTTGACAATCAGTGAAATCATAACCTTTAATGATGCACCAAGACTATATGTTTTACACGCGTGGCTCCTCGGACGACTGGGACGAATTCGCGCGTGTTTCTGGCGACAATGGGTGGTCATGGAAGAAGATCTTTCCTTATTTCCTCAAGGTAAAAATACATTTCCTGACTCTCTGTAGTCGTTCAATGTCACCCTTTTATCTAGTCGGAAACCCTGACAGCCCCCGCTGATAACCATAACACAACGGGCCAGATAAATCCAAAGGTTCATGGAACCAAGGGACCTCTATTAACCAGTCTTCCTGCTATGAGCATTCCTATTGACTCCCTTGTTCTTAATACGACGGTACAACTCAAATCAGAATTCCCTTTCAACATAGATATGAACTCCGGTAACCCCCTTGGCATAGGTAGATCAATGAATTGAGTCCTATAATCGAAATTCCCTTGCTAATAGAACATTTGAAGGTACTCTCCAATCCACCATTGGGAATGGTACTCGCAGTAGTGCAGCTACCGCCTTCCTGACACCTATCTTGTCCCAGCGGTCAAAGGTCGACGTACTTCTTAACACCCATGTAACAAAACTAGTCCAATCTGGTCGCAAAGGGCCCACCCCCATTTTTGGTAAAGTACAACTCTCGCAAAGTGCTCGAGGTAGGTTCGCCTTGCTTCCTTAAGATTGGAGATTTGATCAATACCTTCCTCTTCCAGCCCCAACGTATACCGTGACTGCTTCGAAAGAAATATTACTTACAGCAGGAGCTATTGGGACCCCTCAGCTTCTGATGCTCTCAGGCATCGGGGATTCTCGAAGTCTTCATAAGCTTGGCATAGAGACGATTTTGGACATTCCCAGTGTAGGGAAAAACATGTTTGATCACCCATTTGTCGCATTACAATGGTCTGTCAACAGCAATGACACTAACGATCAGCTCGACCACTTCCCGGAAGTGTTGCAGGCGGCGATTGCAGAATATAATGCAACCCACCAAGGATCACTTGCCAATAACCCCGGTGCAAATAACATTGGTTTCTTACGCCTGTCAAAATCGTCGAGTGTTTTGAAAGGCAGACAGGATCCTGCTCCTGGCCCTTTGAGTCCACACTTTGAATTGACCTTTGGTGTAAGTCATGTGGCGCACTCCCTCTTTAATCATGACCTGACATGACATTGATAACTGCCCACAGAACTCGTTTTTGTCTTTTACTCAGACACCACCTGCTACAGGAAATTATCTTTCGATATTCATTGCCATGACTGCACCAAAATCACGTTTGTTGTTCTCATATCTAAATCAGAAGGACCATTCGACTAATCATGTGTGATAGGAGGTTCCGTGCAACTCGCATCTACTGACCCCTTCATTCAACCACTCATTGACCCAAACATGCTGACTGAAGACATCGACATCTCGATCCTTACTGAGGGTGTGAAGGCGGCTCAACGTTTTTCCCGAGCTCCCGCATGGAAAGGATACATCAAAGAACCTTATGTCGACTCTGCAAATCTAACCTCCGACTTTGCGATTAATGCGTATATCAGAAATCTTGCCTCGAGCTTCAACCACGCCGCTGGTACTGCCAAGATTTCGCAAACCCACGACGTAAGCGGTGTTGTTGGTCCAGATCTGAAAGTCAAAGGCGCGATGGGGCTGCGTATAATTGATGCTTCTGTTCTGGTGCGCATTTCCATATATCTTTCTTTCACGGTCTAACTGCTTCGTCTTCTCAGCCATTTGCGTTTGGAGCTCATTTCCAGGCGGTTGTCTACGCAATAGCAGAACGCGCTGCAGACCTTATCAAAGCTTCGCATTCTTGAAATCGGGTCCGAGGATCAATGAAGAGATCTATTCTGTTCTGTGTATATTTAGATTTATTCATAATACTAGTATCGACTGAGTATCGACCGCAAACATTTTCAAAGCGCAGTACAGGTATACTGAGCTCATCAATATCAACATTGGCAGTCGTGTTATACGGTATATGGAACGGACCCACTTGTGCGACAACCGCGGATGGAGATGCGCTACAACTTACGCAAGGTTCTCGTTACAAACTGCCATTTAGGCAACCACTTCCAACACGTTGCACACTGTACTCGGCGCCGAGAAATCTTCTCACTCTTGTGCTGAATATTGTGCTATGTGACCAACCATAAATGCGTCAATATGCACGTTCTGGATTCCCATGAGAATTCCTAGTCGAAACAATATCGAATACTATGTAAGTACCAATTGTACTTACATACTAAGTTAGCAATCGATTCTGTTGCCATTCGATCGCGATCCTGGTAATGTTTTTTCAAGCCGCATGCCACAAATTCGGTACATCCATGGGTAAGTCGACTTCCTTCCTGAACCATTTCCTACCAAAACTCCAATCTCTTCCCTGTCGAACTATTGAACACGTTTGATAACATGATGTTGACATGATTGCACTTCAAGAGTTCTGTCAGATACTTAGATTCAGATAGTTCTTTCTGGTATGTACTCGGGATATCCCGGGGTTGCCGGTTATGTACTACAGAACTCGAACTTGGGCGCTCACAAACGACACCGGCGACGCCGGCGTGAACTTTGAAGTACGTATTCTGCTATCTACTAAAATTGTTCTTTAGGGCATGCATTAGTAGTTGTCTGGGGGTTGCGGATAGCATCTCGGCACCTCGGCGTTCACCAACAATTGCGCAATATGGCCAAGATTTCGTAGACCTTAAAATCTAGTACGTCTTATGGCTCATCCATCGACTCAACGACTCAACGCTTTGACCTTTCCAGCCTGAAGGGTGCACTGTGTATGGAGTTTACAACGGAAAACTTCTTTACGCCTCCGCCGAACAGAGACTTGACTCTACCGGAAATATTCGACTTTCATTTGTTCAATTCCTCTCGTCACCCTGTTTTCAAATATACTCTGGAAAACGGAACAACAACGGTGTTGACATGGTCTTTAGTTGGCAATGCAGTTCGACGTGGATCTGCCATTGTACGCAGGCATGCCTCTTCGAGTGGAGAGAGCTTTAAGGACAGCCACGCTGTAGCGATCTTGGCCAACGCAGGTGATTTTATTTATTTAAAAACGCTAATGTTGTCACTTCATCATCTATAGATTCCATTTCGTACTTGATTCTAGTCGCCAGCTTGATGCGATGTGGGCAGATTCCGTTCCCTATCTCCCCTCGCTGCTCCGCGGCGGCTCTGCACCATCTATTGAGCACTACCAACGTGACTAACATATATGTTTCACAAGACGATGTCATTCAGAATCTTTTATCTGCAGTGAAATCTGAGTTTTGCATAGACGACCTAGGCGTATTCTCAATGCCCAGTTTTGAGGACTTTTTCGAGAACAAGCCTTTGATGAAGGAAGAAATTGACCATCTGGAAAGGCGTGATCCTGACTCTCCTGCTTTGATACTGCATTCATCAGGCAAGTCTAATCAGCTGTTGCTCTGTATCAACTTGTTACAGGATGCTTTCCATACAGGAACTACATCATTCCCCAAACCGATTTATATCTCTCATCGAATCCTAGTTCAACGTGGTTGTCTCACATGTATGCCCCCTTGAGGAAAAGATATTTTCATTCCTGATATTCTCCAGCGGACAGTGGCATTGATTTTTACAACCACGTCGTATCCTTACACTCTGTTTCCATGTTCCGTAAGTATTCCACCATTATCCTCGAGATTTACTGATCATTTCTTCAGATGCATTTGGCTTAACCTACATCTCAAGAATAGTGAGTTTGATATGCTGACCTTCGCCTTTATCTCGTAGTTCATGGTGTAGGCTATGACAGGGATTATGGTCGCAGTCACTCCTCCAGACTCCCTGCCAAAACCAGTCAACCCTAAGAGTGTACTTGCGGCATCGGTTGTCGATAAATGTACACTGATGGCATGTGTTCCGAGTGTCCTGGAGGTGAGTAGGAAATATTTGGGCCCTCTTTCTGTTTTGAATAAAACGCGTGAAGGAGTGGGCTGCCGAACCTTCATATTTAACCGTACTGCAAAAATTTTATGCTGTGGTAAACCAATTCCCACTCGACTTTAACATCATCTTAGGCTTCGATCAGATCGTTTCTAGCGGGCCACTCAGTGTCGACGCAGGGAACCGATTAGCTAATGCAGGAGTTAGCCTTTCCCTCTACTACTCTGGGTAGTTTTTTTTCAATCCCTTCTACTCCGAAAGGACTCTGATATGCTCACTATAGCACAGAAATAGGATGCGCGACTATCTTTATATCGGGTATAATACCATCCAAAACAGCATCCATGACTTCTACTAACGGAGCAGCTGTTAAGACAAACGTGATTTCAAAGATTGGCAATATGTCAAATTCATGCCTCAATTTGGTGCACACCTGGTCCCACAAGATGAAACGGATACATTCGAGTTGGTGGCTTTGGTATGTCCTATGGCACTTCCGTGAGGTCATAGAAACTGACAATCTATCATAGGATGTTGCTGACCATCGAATCGCAGTTATCAATTCCATGTTCGAAGGACAAAATGCCTACATCACTGGGGACTTGTTCAAAAAGCACCCGTTTGACCCTATGTTGTGGAAAGTGTGGGGTCGTGCGGACGATCAGATAGTACTATCAAACGGAGAAAAGGTTCGTTAACAGTCTAGTCAATCTTGAGTCCTTTAGCTGACAGGTGATAGACCAATCCGGGTCCAATCGGTGAGTCTCAGATACTTATATTTCATGGTCATTACATGCCTTTCTGACTGGGATAAATCGTTCAGAGGGTATCTTCACACGTCATTACAGCATCAACAAGGCAATCGTATTTGGACATGGACGTTTACATACGGGGATCTTATTACAATTATCCAACGAGTACACTTTCTCCCCCACCGATATCGAGGCTTTGGAAACGTTTCGCAGGTCGATTTTGTAAGTCTGCACGGGCCGAATGGCTCATTCATCACTCATGTTCCTCTGTTGCATAGGCCTATTGTTACTTCGGCTAATAAGATAGCGTCTACGCATTCACGCATTTTTCCGGAGGTAGGAATGCTTAATTTGAGTATATATGATTATTTTGAACACATTTTTACATTTTTGATTTACAGATGGTCCTTGTTGCACATCCGGAAAAGCCTTTTGCTTTGACAGCTAAAGGGAATTTACGGCGTTCTCAGATACTTTCCGATTATTCGACAGAAATAGAGGCAGCGTATGCAAACTTTTCAAATCCAATCCATTACGGTGCCTCCAAAGGAACCATGTTGGAAGTAACCAGGGATATTGTCGAAGATGTCATGGGGCGTACCGTTGTCCTAAATAAGGACTTTTTCCAGCAAGGTTGTGACAGGTAAGTTTCTAGAATTGGTTCTTGCTGAAGTACTGATCCCTTCCAGTTTGCAGGCTGCTAGGATTCGGAATGTCTTACACCATACACTGTCAAAGACGTTTTCCGTCCAGTGCCCTGCTCTTCCTCACGATATTATATACGAATATTCCAATCTAGCGACTCTGGCAAACTATTTGTGCAACCTCAAGCCTAATACTAGGACTGATGTGGAAACTGATTCGCGCTCCAGTAGGGTAGAAGCCATGTTGGAATGGGTCCGACAAACAACATTCGAGCTTCCAATACATACTTCCAGGGCACAGAAGGAAATTCGAAAGCCCAGACGCGCAGTACTTGTCACGGGAACCACTGGATCATTAGGGTGCCATCTACTGTGCACTTTAGCGAACAATCCTGAATACTCTCATGTCTATGCCGTCAATCGCGTTCATTTGGATGGCATGACGCTACTTCAGCGGCAGACGCGAGTCATAGAGGAGAATGGCCTCGATTCCTCTGTACTCTCCAGCGGAAGTGTCACTTTGATAGAATCAAATATTGCCAGTCAAAAATGGGATATCGATGACAAGCTTTATGACGAGGTGTGTGTGTGTGTTATTTTGCAATTTGTGGCAGCCTCGAACTCGTCTCTGATGCTTCACAAGATGAACGCCTCCGTCTCGGTCATCATACATGCAGGTACGGCTTTCCCATCCTGTACTCCAAAGAGGTGCCATCTTAACACGCTGGCTTACAAGCTTGGACTGTCGACTTCAAATTGAAACTCTCTTCCTTTAGCGACTGCTTCCTTGGACTTCGCAGACTGATTGACTTTTCTTTATGCTGTGAGGAGCCTAGACATCTCGTCTTTATGAGCACCCTTGCTGTCATGAGAAGTGCGTGATGTCCTTGTTGCTTTCATTTTCTTGGCTGAGACGCTATAGACTGGCCTAAAGGGGAGACGTTCCGAGAAAAGTCCATTACAGATGCACATAGTGCGGTTGGCCTCGGCTATTCTGAGTCCAAGTGGGTTGCAGAACACATCTTAGAATCGGCAGCTTCTTCAACTCGTCTAAACGTGACAATCATTCGTGCCGGTCAATTATCAGGAGCCGATAACGGCTGCTGGAAAGTGACTGAATGGTTCCCCACCCTAGTGAGGTCCTGTCGCTTGATTGAGTGTCTCCCTTCAATTGATGAAGTATGTACTACTCATCTGGATAGACCGTTGTATCGAGCTGACGTTAATAGCGTGTGTCCTGGTTACCTGTTGCATCTGCCGCTAGCATCATTTCAAATGTCCTTATAACCGACAAAGCTGTACGGCACTTCCACCTAGTTCATCCTCAACGTACACACTTCATGGATCTACTTTCCCCTATCGCTTCGATTCTTGCCGTTCCCATTGTGCCTTATAGCGAATGGCTTGAGAGACTTCGTGACCTTCCCGAAACCTTGTACACCCCTTCAGACCTACGCATTCTTTCCTTGTTGGATTATTTCAGTGGAAAAAATACCTCGGACTACTTTGAAAGGTGGCAGGATAGCGATA
This sequence comes from Termitomyces sp. K1Aa, assembly GCA_018221735.1. Lineage (NCBI taxonomy): Eukaryota > Fungi > Basidiomycota > Agaricomycetes > Agaricales > Lyophyllaceae > Termitomyces > Termitomyces sp. K1Aa. The sequence goes on from JABAJX010009929.1 coordinate 21,470, forward strand.
TTGATATTGTGCAAACGAAGCTTCACTGCCCCATGTCTGCACAATTGCACCCGCTTGGACATGGAGACGCACATCGTTGGTTCGCCTACTGGAGTTCTGTTGGCTTTCTGTAACAAATATAACTTGATGACCGTCTTCTTTGGACTTTCTTTAAGGATTGTTGAAATCTGAAAATCTGATGATTGAAGGATCTTGAAATCAGAACCGCCAAGAGTCTTCCACACCACTATCCGCGCCCAACATATATTTAGGGGATAAAAAACCAGATGTAGAAACATCGGGTTTTGATTCTACATAGAAGGTTGTGACAGCATTGATTGGCGCCCAAGAATTCTGTGTCTATTCTTAAATAATCCGATAATTCCGGTCAACCCTGAAGTACTTAAGTACCAAGGACCTCGAGCCATTTGAATGCGAACATGGCGCTCACTCCGTTTCTCAAGAAGTTCGACATTCTACCGCTGGGCGCCGTGACAGGTCGTTCGCAATCGACCTTCTCCACCGAGAAGTTCTCGGAGCCTCAGCCCGTTCGGCAGAGTTTCTTGTGGGTTCTAAAGAGTGTCAAATTGGTCGAGTGGGGGTTATTCTTGTCGGGATACATTGCCTGGATCTGCGATGCTTTGGACTTCTTTGCTGCATGTTCTCATTCTTTCTTATCTTTCGTGTGTCATGAACGTTATCATTGAAGGTATCGTTGTCTGTTCCAGAATTGTCGCATGAGTACGACAAAACGACTCGGGATATCGTGCGTCTCCACATTTCCTTGGACCATCGCGTCGGAATCCTTTCTCACTTGTTGGTTTTTCAGACTACAAGTATCACCTTGACACTCTTGCTACGGTACGCAAATGCCCTTCTAAAAGTGATGGCGCAGAGTACTGAAAGGTTGTCGGGGACATAAAGATCACTTGGCGCGGTGAGCTTGCCCTTGGGAAAAAAATTTCGGAACAAGTCAAATAACCAACTTCACAAAGCTTATATTTGGCGCGGTATCTGACGCATACGGCCGGCGTTACCCTTTGACACTGAATTTACTTCTCATTGCACTCTTCTCGCTGACCACGGCATACTCCCACGAATTTTCCTCCTTCCTTGCTTCCCGTGCATTGTTCGGAGTTGCTATGGGTGGCGTCTGGGGTATGGCTGGTGCGACCTCCTTAGAAATCCTTCCCGCGCAATTGCGTGGTATAGGAAGCGGTATCATGAACGCCGGGTATCCAGTTGGGTATCTGATCGCCGGGGTACTCGATTTCAGCTTGGTACCGAGAGTTAAAGTCGGATACCGAGCTCTATTTTACTTTGCTGCCGCTTTTTCATTGTTCGCAGCAGTATTCAGACTAATCTTGCCTGAAAGCCCGTTATTTGTCGAAGCGAAAAGGAAAGAGGGCTCTCAACGCAAATCGACAATACAGAAGATGTCTATATTTCTGACGCGAACAATAGCAATGATGAAGGTGCATTGGAGGATGTTCATCTATTGCTCATTGGTAATGGCAGGTACACCACTCAGTATCTTTGGATAGAGCTCCCATTCCATTTATAACATATATTATCTAGGACTGCAGTTTATCGGACATGGCTCTCAAGACTTAATGTTGACCTTTCTGGAGGTCTCCAAGGGATTATCGGCTCGACAAGCGACAATTGTGGTCATGTTATCAAATGTAGTAAGTCAGATTGGTATTGTCAGTCTACCCTCTTACCTGGAAAATAGGGTGGTATCATGTAAGTTTTGAGGATGACGATGTTATGAACTTATGCGTTTATCATCTGAATGGGCTCTCTATCTTAGCGGCGGACTTATAGGAGGATCGATGAGCCAATACCTTGGAAGGAAAGCTACAATGTGGTGCGTCTAACCATTCCGTTTCTCTGCTTCTTGAACCTAAGATGTAAGGCACAGTCTCTCCATGATCTTCACAGGAGGTATGAATGAACCAGATGACTTCCTTATTTACCAGCTGACTCCATCAAGCCATGATACCATTCTACATGTTGACAACCTCCTTCGGTGCTTTGTGCGCTAGTGCTTTACTCCTGCAAGCAGGTGCATGGGGAGCCTGGGGAGTTGTAAGCCTTATGCCCCTTTCCTACATCTGTTAACTGCCGTATGCACTGAGCATGACTCCAGGTTGTGATTCATCTCTCAGAACTTTCGCCTCCAGAATATAGGGCGTTGTTCCCCGGGCTTGCTTATCAGGTCGGAAACGTGGGGTGACTTTTGATGCGTACCGTATTGAACATAGCTAAGCTGGATTTTTGTGTAGATGATCACAAGCGCCTCGGCTCAAATCGAGGCTACCGGAGCCGCGAGAAGTACAAAGATAGTCAACGGAACACCGACACCAAACTATGAGAAGGTGAGAGCAGTGCGGTCTCTGTCTTCTTTCCCGCCTACATATGTCTCGCTTCTCATTAATACTCATCAGATACAGGCCATCCTGGTGGGTGTCGCAACGGCGTTCACTTTCACTATATTGCTCCTCGGTCCAGAGTGAGTCCAAAGCTACATGAGAATCCGACCATGGTTTTTGACCCAGCACTGCAGGAACTATGGCAGGAGATTTGAAGATGCTGGTGTCGTTTTGAAAGACATGGAAATCGAATCTGAACATAGTAAGGGGAGAACTGATGATAACAAGTTATGATGACACGAAAACAGTCACTTGATTGGGGGCGAATACAAGAACTTGAGAACAATCTTTGATTGTAAGACGGAACTGAGTAAGTCGATTTCTTCATTATTAGAAGGATATGGAATTAAGAGGAGATTATGGATAAGTATGTTCAAGTCTATCTACTGAGAGGTATCTTCAAATTTATCCTCGCCAGACGGCTGGGCCAGGAACAGTGTATGTAGCAGGATGAGAGTTGTAGATGTCAAGGTTGATACCAGGGTCTACGAAATCCTCATCAGTATACGCTGCGCAAGGGAAAGAATGCGTAAGTACTCACCGTTGGGGCTGATGTGTCCTGGGATGGAGACCTTGGGTGGGTTTCCAGAACCTCCATTGACGACGTTGATTTGGGCGCAGCCCGCGTAGAATTCGGGAGGGAGGACATGCAGAGCAATTTGTTCGGCACGAATGAGGTACTAATCCAGGATAAGTGAGGAGGTGATAGCAACCTGGGAGTCTGAGGGACGTACCTGGCCAGAAGGCGTGTCCTTGGGGATGGTGGTTGTCAACTCAGTTTTACCCACGTCAGTGAAGCTGAACGGGTTGGTTGTTGCGCCCCACTCAGCAATCTGTATCAGACAGTAAGGTCAGAACTTTAATCATCCAGAATCAATCGATACAAACCTTGAACCAGCTCTGGCCGCTGCCGTCCCAGTCTGCAGCATTCCCAGGCGCCCTGCCGAGGTAAATAGCAGCGGGACCTTGATGGAAGATCGCAGCAGAAAGCTTGAAGCCGACGGTATCACCAGCAGAAACGGTAACCGTCTCATGGGCAGGGGAAGGGTTGGTGTTGCACCTCATATCTAGAGAGGTGACGGGCCTGACCGGCGAGTTGTTTTGCGCCTGGCGCACAGCGGCAGTTGAAGATTCAGTGCCGTGGATGAGGGAGGTAAACATGTCTGTTCGAAAGTTGATTAGCAATCTGTAGATGTCGAATGAGACGTGACGACTCACAATGTGCAGATGCGGATTGAGCGACGGCAGCCAGGCCGAGAATGGAAGTGGTGAACTTCATTATAGATGAGGAGGGAATGTGTGTTCAAAGAAAGGATGGAATGAATAAAGCGAGTGTTGCTGATGAGCAACTTGAGTAAAATCGCCCATCCTTTTATATCCTGGACTGGCGTTGAGTTCAATTTTTTTTCAGGTGGTGTAGAGCGCTGAGGCGCGCATCAATCCCGACGCGGGGGCGGGAAGCGCTGATCGCACTGCCTTCGCTTTTTTCGATCATCGGTTCAAAAACATTTGCTGATCATATTCGATCATGATTCAATTGCTTGGAGCTTAGGGAGAGTGTGCTTTACGTGGGTTAATCAAATGTACTGGCAACAGTGGGGAGTGTGAATGAGCGTCAGTGGCTTATTTCCTCGTGAGAATCAGCTCACAATCAATTATACTATCCAAAAATTGGCAAAATCCTTTCTATTTCTCAGTCAGGAGATTGATATCGGTCCAAAGAGTGAAGACTGGCCAAAAACCATACATTCCAACCTGTGTGTAGGTTGGAATAGTCGTCACAGCCTCTCAGAGTCAGTCTTTGTGGCGCGGCGAGTCTAGAACAGATGCGCTGCAAAAAAAAAATCCAAAAAAAAATCACCAAAAAACAGAAGGGGGACATCACGCCCGACGATAGGTGTGTTAAAGAGTTCAATTGCAATGTTCTCGGTTGTGGACTGGGGCCGAAAGATCGTCTGAAAATTCGAGTCCGGAAAGGAAAACATGGAAAATTTCTGGGCCGACTCCCGACTAATAGTATTATGTAAAAGAAAATTTACCTCTCACGTGACAAGTCACGTTGAATGACGCGTCGCGTCGTGCGTCGTGGACGTGAATGAAGCTGAGGTAATATACATTTCTATTCCCAAAATCATCTGAAATCAGTACCTTATCGTTCTAATATACATACTATACATATAATATTGAGTCATTTATCACGTCTTGAATGATACTATGACGAAAGTGCTTGCGAAGTTCATATATATATTGGTATTCTTATCTTCATCTTATCTCGCCTAATACTCATCTAAATATCCACACATATCCAAAATTCATCTTTTTCGCGCTTGTTCAACCTCATGAAATTCTCCTTCCTGAACTTTGGATGCGCCTATGTTCTCAATGTTTCGATGCATACGAATGACTAACTTTCCCTCGTTGAATATCAGCTCCCATGCGGATTCTCTGCCAAGATCTCTGCTCCGGCCGCGCTGACTTCGACCTTCTGCACACGTATCTGAGACGTCTAGAGATTGTTCGTCAGATTTTCGATTCATTAGTCTATGAAAGCTCCGTACCAGGTAAAGTCGAGCTGGCAAAGTTTTGATAAATGCCGCAAGACGGCGAACTTTACTTCTAGAATGACTGGAACCTTTCAACTCCCTCTGGAGGTGTAACCTTCATTACTAACCACGAACCCATTTGACCACGGTTGAACATTTAGGTTTGCTTTCCGCACAAAGGGATTAACTATATCGAATGTATAGGAGAATATCTAAATTTGAGGATTGGCCTGAGGAATTGTCAGGAAAGATGATATGCATGGCTTATAAGTTGGTCTTAGTACTTCAGATCCATCGTTAGAGCCTACTAATCGTTCGATTGATTGTAAGGATAAGCTATGGTGATTATGTACAACAACAGCAATGACAGATACAACGACGCTCTCGTGTTTACATGCATATGATAACGACGCCAATACATACCCCAGCCCAAGAGTCCAAAATCTATGGCAAGTGTTTAATAGCTCCGGAAAGAAAAAGGTAAAGTAGGTAAAGATCGACAGGATTAATGCAAGGATCGAAAGTCTGGTAATTGCAATGCCAAGTCCAAAGGTAACATAAAAGCGGGTAACACAACAGTTCATGCGGGACACGGGAGCGAGTGGGTATAATGGCTTGGCTGCCTCTTTGATACTGACGTCATTATCAGTCAAGCCCTTCTCGAGAAGGTTGGTTATTACTCCTCACCAAGAGAACTCTTCTACGTGGTGAAGCGTCGTGTTGCGGAGGGCCGGCGCCAATCGGTTTCCCATTCCCTCAACGCTGCGACAAATCCAGAATTGGGCTTAACGCAGGCACGTTTCCGTTGGATAAACGCGAATGCATTATCGTACGACATCCCGTAGTTTCGTATGAGATACGCGATGACGATGGCGGGACTTCGCGAGACACCCTGATGTGCGAATCACAACAAAAAATCAGAAATGATTAATGATGAAGTGGGGACAAACCAATCAGGTCTGACCAACCTGTTGACAGTGAACAAGGACATTTCTCCCGCTTCGAAGGGCTCGGTCGATGTAGTTGCACGCAGCTTCGAGATGAGGTTTCAGATCTACGGTAGTCTGGTCAAGAATTTGGATACGATGGCAGTTGAAGCCGTCTTTTTCAGAGAGGGGTATCCATGGCGCGTCGAGGACTTGGACGAGGTGCGAAATGTGATTCTCAATGAGAAGATCCTTGTCCTGGACTGCAGATAAAGATCCAACGTAGAGCATGCCTGTCGATGCCCCTTGAGGGGTCAAGATTTGGTGCATCGGCGTGCACATCGCCTGCATGACCTCGGGGGGCATATTGTCGAAACGAATCATGGCTGGACAGTGAGAATAGGAAAAACTCTAGGATCAAGAGTTCTATCGTTAGATGGGATTAAGTAGGGAACGCTGAGGGGAATTGCAAAATTAACCCAAAATGCGGAGTCAGCGCATCTACATACCGAGAATTCTGAAAGAATGTTTCCTACACGAGGTCCTCTCACCCGTCGAAACTTTCAGTCCTCAAAAAGGAGAGTTTGAGCCAAAGAAGCGTGTTGATGAGATTAGGTACAGGGGTGCAAACAGGGCCGATCATAGAACCACTGTTCTAGATTTCCAGGGAATCAGAAAATCACCTCCACTCATCATTTTTCCACCTCCATGATTTATCATGTACTGGCCTTGTAAGTAGATATCGAGAGTATTCTGTGCGTAAAAAAGTCTGCATATGTCATACGACAATGGCCAGTTGTAGCGAGAACCATACTGGCAGAATTGCGCGGCCCAACACTCAGAAACTATAACTTTCTAAGCCCAAGAAACTCGAGAGTTACCGTGTTGTAAGTAGTCATACGTTCCTTTCGTTTTCATGTTTCCGCTCTGACAGTTTGACAAGCTTGACAACTCTGTACTCTCCTAAAACCGTCGCGCGTGTCAGCCCTTGTTCCGTCTTTTCGAAATCCCTTGTTCCATCTTCTCAGCACCTTGACGTCGACGTTAACAAAGTCCGATTACCGTGTATACCGGGCGTATGTACCTCATTGAAATAAAGCCGTCATGTCACTCCAGGTAATGATCGGGGCCAGCTGCCTTGTACCGTTTACAATTGCCGTTACTCCTGTAGAACAGAAAAGTCATCGAGATTGGAGATCGGTGACCCTCTTATCTCCTCTCATGCAAAGCAAGCGTCCCTATAGCCTCGAAGTTCCTTGGAGGCGCGACATTCAACCAAGCAACCCACCTTATTAGTGCGGTCACGTCATACATCTGATACAAAGGCAATGAAGACAAGGGCGTACGCTTCAGGAAACATCAGCACAATTGATACCGTTTCAGTTCCCGCGATCCACTTCAACATTCAGTGCTCAGCTCACACCGGTCCTATATATTCTTTCTGTTTTGGGTGTGTGAAGGGCTGATATACATGCTCAAAGTTTCTGATGTCCAATCAATGGGCTGTCTTGTTTTCTGAACAATGACTCGGAAAAGTGCAATAAATGGTCATGATATCAAGCCATCTTTTTGTTTTGGATGATTGCCGAGGTCTTCGCTGCTTGTTGAAATGCTCGGATGACCATTCCAGTGCGCCGTGGCCCGTAATTATTGGTATATGGTTACTCACCAGCTTGAGGAATCGTTAGTTATTAATTTATTGCTCGTGTCCAGCACTTCTAACTGTCATACAGCACTCCACTTTCTTCAAAAGAAGCTGCGATGGTTTGGACTACATGCATAACAGTTAGTAGTTCCCCAGTAGGCACAAGGGCACTGGCCACTGGCACCAAGTCACGGTTGTGCATTTCGTAATGATATGACGTCTTATTTTGCAGAACATGATCAACTTTTCCCACTTCAAATCCAGGATTCTGGCGCGGAAGAAACAAGGGGTCACGCTGACGCTAAAAAACAAACGCATGACCCAGGGTAGCCAATTGGTCTTCCCGTTTGCTTTTCGGGGCAGCCCATCTTTCGAGTGCGCCATTAAATTTTGATTATCATCCTCGCAACATACGATCTAAAGCCTCTTCTATTAACATAGACACATGTAAGATCGAGGGTTACTGTAAGCATTTGCATCTGCCCTCTGTTCAACATGTTGCCGCCTTGGCGTACCTCGGCTAGAGCCCTCTGGTATATATTTATACTCTCCACTTTGTTCTTGTGACATGAGAGATGCACGGCACAGGCTCGGGGAAGGCCTATAGAAGTGAAACTCAGTGGCAAAACAAAACAAGAAACGATCCTTCCTTCTCATTGGGTGAGTACTCCCCATCTTGTCAACCCATATCTAATCGATAGTTCTACTTCTCTCATGAAATGTCCGCCGGAGACCTCATCTTCTACACTTCTACTTATCTCCTTCAGGATCATATGGGCACGTACACAACACACGCCTTCATTGCCGCGTCCTGCCTCACCGCCTGCATTTGAGAATTCTTTTGTACGAGGCCGCTTATGGTACTTACTGTATTGATATCAAGTCGAATCCCAATGATCAGGCACCAGGCCTAGTGTCCGTCCAGATGTCAATGACACCATATGCCAGTTCATACTGCAAATACTTAGAACAGAACAATGAAGCAATTGTGGCCCACATGCTCTCAGATGACCCTAGGCCTTTCAACTTTAACGTTGACTTCGTCGTTCCAGGCGAAAGCATACAACCTAATCGCTCTAAACACGCCCCATCGTTGCTTTTTGGTAATAGCTTTTTTGTTGAGTGAAAATCCAATCTGATAGTTCATCACTGATTAGCCTTGAAATATCTTCAACCTGGATCACAAAATTCTGGTCAGGTTCGGAGGTTAGAATGAATGCGAACATGCTTTGTCCGAGCTATCGTTTTGAGTGCTATCACAAGGTGAGGGATGGTCCGGACGCCGTATGAGCCTTTTATGGAACTTACTAGTAGCGAGCACCCCAAAGTTATATATAAGAAACTCAGGGGTGGTCCGAGGTGAAAGTCTTTTCACACCTCGTCCGAATTTCGAATTGAATTCTACGAGAGTTCACTGTGTGAAAACGTTAACGCGCCACCGGCCTTCCATTGTTGTGATCAGTGACACTCATAGCCTCCTTATCACGACTTTTCACCTGTTTCGGCCGATCGCGTCCCTTCGAATTTACATTCTGAGCTATGTACTGCGTTGGATCATTGGATACTTGCCTGCTTCGGCTATACTTTCCAATTACTTTCATACCCTACCATGACATCAGTAGAACTGGACCCACTGATCAGTCCGTGTAATACCCCCTAAGGCCAACCAAGGCTATAGAAGCCGTAGTCGAGCTTATGCATCTTTTAAGTATGTTGAATGGGAAATGCCTCGTCTCTGTCCAATATCAAGTGCCCAATCTCGTAAACTCTCGCGGTAATATACATAGACGAACTCATTTTCAGGTGCATTTTTCCGAGACTCGAAGAGATCTCTCTGCAGCAATGTATAATCCCACGTTTCAATTTGTGCGGGAAATTCAATGAGGTATCAATCAAACTCCCTCGCCATGCACGAAGTAAAGGCAATATTGCCGTCATGAACGGCGTGACCCTCACCATCAATGAGAGGACGGTATCGAAGGCTAACGCTTCCGTGACATCGTATCGAACAAAAAAACATCGTGTGATATGGAGAGTGACCGGGTAGGAGCAATTGAGGTCAAGAAGGAATTTTGGTCGCTGCTGGATAGCAGCCCATCGAAAGGTCTCACACACCGATAAGCTTCAAACGTGGTTCTGATACCAACAGCGTGAATCAACGAAACAGAGTTTTGTCAACCCAGATCTATCTGGAAGCGGAGGCCTGACACCGATACAAGTAATTTTCTGCCAGAAGAAACGACATTAATACAGGACCTCAAGTAGATTGCAACAATGTTAACAGTATTTGAAACTTTGTAAAAGGTTGAAAGTGATACTCACACTTCGTTGCCGATTTCCCACCGTTCGACGCCCAAGAAGCTTTCCTCAACTTCAAACGAAAGCCTGGATTCCTCTGGCTAGAGCTCGTCACAAGGATTCTCATGTCCAATTATCAAACGGGTCTTTTCCGGAAGCTGTGACCTTCCCAAGTTCCAACCCAAACTGATCACATCGTCTAGATACGAGTTCAAGCGAGGTCAACGTTTTCCTTGACAATTCAAGGGAAAGTCTTATCAAACCCATGTGTGTACATGCGCGCTAACGGCCGGTCGAACTATGAAAACAGGAAAATAGCCCTGCGGGGTGTCGATGAATACATCGTCAATGCTGTAGAACTGGCGAGGATATCTGTTCTATAGAGTCAAAGGTTGAATGGACGACTGAATTCTTTCAGTGATGGATTTTCGCGAGTCAATAGTCGTGTCGTACCATCTGGCATTTAAGTTCACTTGTACTTATATTTGTTCGAGATAATAGCAGAGTCATCATTCGGACTTAGTAGCCATCAAATTTATCTCTTTTGATGATCCGCTCCCAAATTGTGTCTCTGGGATCCTGCCAATTTCTGAACTCAAGTAATGAACGAAGAACGCACCATGTGGCATGAATCAACAACTTCGAATCATCAGCTGGTCATAGGACCCGACCCCATTATCAAGACAGGTATAAGATACCATGATGTTATCACAGGCAGAGCTCGTTCTCAAACACAGCATCCAGGCCGACGCTTTCATGCTACCATGTCAAGTGACAAGACAGTCTTCAGAGAGTCTAGCATGATGAAGGAGAAGCACCCTTGAGAGTATAGAAGAAACTGAGAGGCTCACGAAGTTGTACATAGATAGACAAGAGGTTGATCATATATTCCGTGAGCTGAGTGAATCGACATAGTTAAGATGACCAAATCGCAATCATAAGTGGAGATTTTGGTCCAAGCAGGTGGACAGTATTGGAAACATTTCAAGGAAGGCAGAAGCAGGGAGGGGTTTGAAGTTTGACTGAGATGTTGGATACTCTGGAATTTACTACGACGGGCCGTTGGTCCGAACACTACCATGTATTAAAGGATTCTTCCATAGTGTAAGTTGTCACGCCTTTTGCTACTTGTGTTGTCGTCTTCTGAAATGTGGGCTTTCAGCTCGAATAACTGCATCATATCCAAGTTACAGTAAGTTTTGGATCACCAACTTATTAATATGAACCAGATGCCAGTGTGCCACATGGTGTGAAGTCTAAGACCAGAATGCCGTGACCTCCGATGATCAAAGGAAAGGTTCTTAACCACTTACCATGACCTGGATGCGTAGATATTCCGTATTCACGCCGTGATCCAAGACAGTAAAGAACGGAAGTTTTATGGTCGTGATTCTGATGGCTTTGTCAAGGCTTTGTATTGTTTTGTTTTGCAACAAAACAACGTGTCAAAGCTTTTTGAACTTTTAAGTTTGTGAATGGGAGGCTTCGTGTTCCCAAGGAAATTCACGAGAGCTAAAAGCTCAGAAAGCAGCCATCAGACGTCCAAGTACCACATAATTGCTCCTACTTACAACGTCAAAGAAAAAAAAGAAATTTTATTACCACGGCAAACCGAGGAGCGACCCCAGGTAAAGAATAGCGTTGTCCCGTACATGTATGGCAGAGAGTCGTGAAGAAAAAATAAGTATAGGTTCCTCGTCCCGGTCGGTACAAACGAAATCGAGAGCCTAGCGCATTTGGGTTGTATACGTATAGTAAGGGAAGAAGACGAGGATGGAACAAGGGGAGGGAGAGTCATAAGCGGACAGACAGAAGGGGGAGGGGACGCGATAAGGTTATGCATTGTATATATGTGTGGCCCAGTACAGGTGATACGTTGGAGACGAGAGACAAGAACGTGACAAGGAGTGTGGGGCGAGTATAGCGCACTGTAACTCGAGTTGGGAGAGACGATATGAGAATGTAAAGTGATCGGGAATGGGGTTATATGAAGATGAATGAAGTCGAGGGAAGCAAGAAAGAAATGGGATGAATGTGGACTAGTTGAATCAAAAGAACACAAACAACAATACGGTAAGTAGGAAACGCCAGGATGGGGATAAGGGAAATGAGAAGGGCAGCCCAAGGTATATATACATATGTTCTGATTAGAGTCCACTTGGAGAAGGGGGATATAAAAAGGGTTGCGATCAAAAGAGGATATATGAAGTATGTTGACCAAGATGAGAGGAATGAACCTTGAAGTGAAGGAGCCACAGATTGAATTGATAAGGACACGGTCGCAGACACAAGACAAGGGAGCAGAACGGGTGAATGGAGGAACGAGGGATATCAAAGCAACCGCGGTACCGAGCCAGGGACGAGGGCAAGTCTCCAAGTACCAGGCGGTTAACGCCCTCCATCACGTAGCTCAACTCTAACCCCACGCTCCGACCGCACACTCCGAATATCCCGGCCCTCCTCAGCAAGCTCACGGCCCAAAATCGACTCCTTGCTCTCTCCCTCGGGCCCATCAGAGCTCTGCGTAGCAAAGTCCGGCTTCCGAAGCATCTTACGGAATGCATCCGCCATGATTGCAGCATCCTCACCGCTAAAGGGTGCTTCGTTATTCCCTGCGCTGCCTGCGCGAGACATTGTTGATGCTCCATCATGCACACTCCCGCCGTCACGAGGTTCGTGGCCATGGGTAACGGAGCCAGCGGCTGCTCCAGCGCCGAGGAGGGGGGATGAAGGTCCACCTGCGTTCGCTATCATGGGGGAAGAAGAGCCCATCGAATTGCGGTTTGAATCGTACTCCTGCCGTCGCCGCATGCGGCGCATGATCAGGAAGATGAGTAGGCATGTGGCTGCGATGGCAAAGAAGCCCAAAACTACGATTACGGCGATAGCCCAATGCGGAAACTCTTTGCCTGAGGAACCTTGTTGGAGAGAGGCTGTGGATGAGGATGACGGGGTAGCCGTCGCAGGGCGAGATGAAAATATAGATGCCCTTGAGGCAGACGCAGAGGCAGCAGATTCGGAGGCAGCAATTTCAGAGGCAACTGACGCCGACGATGCTGACGCTGCCGACGCTGACGATACTGATGAGGCCGAGGACATCGAGGAAACGACAGAATCCGCGAAAGTCGTTTCTATGACATAATGATGAAAGTTAGCATAAACAAGCGATGGGGCCAGGGAAGTGAAATAGTTGACATAAAAAAATAGCCTGGGATATATGGCAGAGGAGGGACCGCTTTTATCATGAGAATAAGCGGCTAAAAAAGCCCCTCTCAAAATATCTGGATAAGGAACAATCAAGGAACATATGGCAGGATATCTGTCGCAAGTGACAGCATCCTTACGCCGAGCGCCACCATTAGAGCGACTCAAAACGCCGTCTAAGGTCCCCTGATCCTTATTCAAAAATTGAAAAAAGAAATAACTGCCGTACACGTAGGCCCTGAGCCTTACAGACGCAAAGTTCAAGACGCCTTATTCAAAAATTGAAAAAAGAAATAACTGCCGTACACGTAGGCCCTGAGCCTTACAGACGCAAAGTTCAAGACGCAAAGTTCAAGACGAACGAAAAGGACAGGATAAACAGAGATGATGAATAACATATACTCACGAACAGCAGTAAATGTAGCTTGTGCAATCGCATTTGAATCGATGGTAGTTCCACTGGGTATAAGCACCCAGTAGTACGGGTAGCTGAGGTTTTTGCCGGCGAAGTTTAGTCCCTGATCGCTCCACCACGTATCGTTGACCTGGATATTGAGTCGCCCTGCTTGATCTGTGGGATTATGCACTCGAGGAAAGTGGAATATTTGTTTCTGAGAATCGCCGTGGAAGAGGAATATATCGACGAGGTTTGCCTGCGTGATTTGCGGTCGACGTGAATTCCCTAACGTCAAGTTAGTAATGTTTTGCAACCTGAAACAGTGTAGGAATGTCACTAACAGACGAAAGAGATCCATTCGTGTTGAGCTACGACAGTATCGGCAGTGGGAAAACACGAGATGACCGTGTTGTCCGAGTTGAGTTGACATTGGGTTAAGGCGTCGTCTGCAAGGTATCCTTTCATTACTGCGCTTTTGAGCTGAACCAAGCACTTGCGACTTACTGACTTGCTTCTGATCGACAACAACCTGTCTCCTCGCTGTTTTCGACGTGCTGGCATGACTATCTTCACGAATCCGCCTACGTTTCAACGATCGTTTCCGCGGTGTTGAAACAACTTCAGCTGCTGGTGTCTTCTCTGGCCAAGGACTGTCGAGGGAACGTGAAACCATGAGGGAAGAAAAGTAGGTAAAGAGTAAAATGTGGGAGCTGAGAACAATCTAGAATGGGTTGGCTATGACTTTGAGGGTTGTGCAGCAGGTCTAGCTCGCATTATCCAGGGTTAGAGTACAGTAATGGAGGAGGCGACGGCGGAATGCCTGAGCTAGACGGCGAGGACAGCGGCGACGAGGGCGTGGTCGTCGAGAAAGACGATGAGCAGAAGGAGAGTAAGAAATTCGTTTTCCACGCCTTGTCCCTCTCTCATGGACCCCGAACACCGCTTGCCAATTTCGATCATGACACCTGTTGACCTAATTTCGAACTGACCATCCATCCTCTTGGTCTAACAAGTATGAACCGATTATTCCTATATCCTGACTATCCCTCTTTCTGAAACTCTTGTCCGTTTGTATGGCGCGCGGCTGTGAACCGACGCAGGAGCATTCCAGCTCATCCGAAATCATCAGCAAGTACGTGGCAATTACTTCTCATAAGCTTTCACTTGACTAAAAACAGCTCTGAGCCTGTTCATAACTCGCGTGATCTCGGAGAGTAAAGGCACGCAATATAACCCAGCCCAGAAAAAGTACTTATGGTCTGAAAAGCGGCTAGATTCTCTTCCCGTCATGCATTGTTGTTCGGATATTGCGGGTCACAAACTGTTTCCGGGGTCCACGACCTACGTACGTGCGTACATAATTGGCTCAACTGACGTAGGCAATGATTTAGCATATAATTACACACAACGGGCGGTAACATCCGTCAGAACACTCGTCGTTATAGGTAAATCCATACAACAATGTCGACATCCATGCGAATTATTTTATCTTCTCAGCGGTCAAACCCAGAGGAAAACACACGGTGGATCATACAATGTACATCACAGGTCAGAATTGCCCACGAATCCACGAAGCTAGCCTCGTGGTTGCCACGCTTCAGAAGTGCCATCTTGACTCTTCCATATGGCCGTGAAGTTAGGGATTCCGGCAGATAGAGCCCATACCCATGATATACACTTATACAGCCTCCGATCCATGTGCCATTATCATCGATGATCACCCGCATAGATCCACATCATGAGACCTCTCTCATGGCTTATCTATCGTATTCACACCCCAAATCCAAGAAAACCAGTGGAGCAACCCTACACTGCTACGCCTGAGAAAATGACAAGGTTTCCTAAGCCATTAGGCGCCGAAATTTCTTACTTCTCATACTGCGCTCAGTTTCCACCCCACGACTATCACGCCGCGTTTCCACGCCAACTTGGGTGCGCAGTTATCCTGCTAGCATCGTCATCCTGATCGGTCTCTGCCCAAAATCCCAAATCTGTGTAGATATACATACCGCCGGTCCAAACATGGTTGTTCATCTTGGACACCAACTCCAGTCTTCTCGAAGTGATTTATCATTCTTTAATCTATGTACTATGAATGATCTTCCGACTCGGAAATAGGTAGATAGCGATTTTCCTTCACAGGTAGTGGACACTCCCTCCCCCACTCCGAATTAATTTCGTTCGGATCTTTGGTGTGGTGCGAACCTCTTCACGCAAGGCCACTTCATTGTTCGAAGAGTATAAACGGATTACTCTTACTCTTCAACGCTAGAACAAAAGCTCCTACATCGGCGGATGATTATACCACTGCCAATTGACGTAACAAACATCACCAAGGGGCATGCATGGTTTCGGCGAGCGCAGCACACAGGGGAATCATCAAAACGATCAAGTACAACTCAATGTGTCGCATTGAAACCACTAAGTAGAAACGCAGCTCTGGCAGTTTACTCCGGAAATTGCATCGGAGTAATCATAATGATGATATTAGTACTTGTATCGTTCCTTGATAACAACACCGCGGGCCCTTCCATTCCCACTTCAAAACTTGTTTACTTTCCACTAAGCACCCACTACGTCTCCATCCATGTCACTCAGCCAACACGTCCAACCCTGCGCCACGTTGGTATCAATGACAACACTTTTCCAGTTGATATCTCCTCTCCGGATCACGGTATCATCATCAAAGTTTGAAGGACAGGTGAAGGTAAAAGATCCAATTAGGGGTGCTCAATTCTCTGTTCAGTTCGTTCTGTTCACTTTTTTCGACGCTGCGGAGTTTCGGCAATTTCCACGAACTGTGAACAGCTGTGAACAGGGAATTGAGGGTACCAGTTCACAAGAGTTCACGACGTCTTTCCCTGCGTAGAATCCGAACAGAGTTCACCGGCTTTCCGGCAGACGGTGTTTAAATTTGCCAAAAAAAAAGTGAACAGAACGAACTGAACAGAGAATTGAGCACCCCTATTCAGAGCAAACCTCGTTCATATATAGTTTACGCAGCTCCGCAGAAAAAGCAATTGCCTCATTCCATTTACACCTACATTCAATGAGCGTTTCGCAGGCGAATCGGTTTACCGGTAAGTACAACTACAGTGTAAATCCAGTCCATGCGAAATACGTCAAGCGTAAGGTACTTATAGCAAACAGATACCCCTGTGCGAAGAGATGGATCACCTCATTTCATCTGCACCTATGTAGCATTCAACGAGGGTTTCGCAGGCGAGTCGGTTTAGCGGTACAACTACTACAGTGTAAATGCAGTCCATTGGTATGCGAACTACGTTAAGCGTAAGGTATAGCAAACAGATATCCCTGTACCAATAAGTGGACAACACCGTATCTCTCTTCGATACACAACGAGTCCACGTGTCCCAAATCAATGTAACGAGGTACATCCAAGTAACGGATATGGATGGCCGGGGGGTGTACGTCTCGTTGCAAAAGACACAGCTGGAAGGCGTCGTCTTGTAGTATAATCAGAACTGAATAGATCCCGGACTCGCTTGAAGCTGCTGCTAGCGATGAGGTACCATTGTCATAAGACCAAACATCACAATCCATCATGATCATTGCACTGGGAAAAACTTCGGTGCCCGAGAGGTCAATGGTATCTATCTTGATCTTCCATAGAGACGCGTGTGTAGTGACGGGAATGCTATCAGAGTAAGTGGAACGGAGACGATGCCAGAAACCAAATGGCGAGGGTTGGAATTTTTCCGTGTCTGTCTCTTCCCTAACGTTCGAATCGAATTCATTACCAAAGATCGCAACGAACTCTAATTTAGCGCTGATTTCCTGACCTACTTCCGTCCAGTCATAGTCCTCTTCTGAAATGATTTTCCCTATTGGCCAGCGTAACACTTTTGAAGGGCCTGTGGCCTGAAATTCAGACACAATCAGAACAAGTGATTTGCCGACAATTGAGATCGAATAGGAAGGATACTTCTGTAAAAAGCCAGTAAATGAGTTCCATATGTGCGCACGTTTGAAGTTACGCCGTTACCTCAGAGTCCACTGGAACAACAATATCAACGGAAATTCCACGAACGAAGTTGATTATATGAATAGTGTAACGCCAGTCGGCGCTTCCGGCAACATAAGCGACTATGTTTGAATCGATAAATAATGGCCCCCGTTCATAATCAACTGACATCAGAGAGGAAAAGACCTGTTCAATCTTCGGAGTCTTTCCTGCTTGATAGTATACAGCAATAATTTTAAGCCAAGTCCTGTATGAAGACAAGTTTGAGACTCGATGCAACATATTGATAGTGACTAGATCATTAACACCTACCTCCGCACGTCGAAAGCGTCAGCAGGGATTGCAATCAAGTGTTTTTGTGGTTGGTTGAAATAGGCAGTATTCGTAGTAGTAAGTATTCCACCAATATCAATGCTTTGCACCGGTATCCTGCCTTCATTATCGCATACGAGGATCTGCCCGCGATTTGAGGGCTCGGAATATAGTATGACAAGAGATGTCGCTGGAATGACAGACACAATCAAACCAGGGTGTGAAATATTTTCATGAGGACAAGGGACTGATGAGATAGATCGCGCGATGCAGGGTTTTTCTCGATTCCAATTACGCTCTAATTTGTTGGTATGACGAGCAACGCGCCTGAGTTCATCGACCGACATCTGGGATAAACCGGCGCCTAGAGGACAAGCTAGATTACGATTCCTGCCTGTCCGCTCCAGAACATCCAACCATATAGATTTTGAGCTCGCCAGTTTCTGTAATGAAGAACAAACCTTGAAGACGTTAGTTGACGCGGTGGTTTCAAGGGGTCTAGGCAAATAGATTTACGGAGAGGAAGCAAAGGACATCGGACAAGTCAAGATGTGAGCAAATTCGAATCAAAAGATCGGGAGGAGTATCATCGAACATGATCAAGCCAGGATAATGAGGTAGTTGTGTAGGTCAAAACGAGAACACATGCTCTGTTTGTTGTTGAGTTGGACTTGATGCAGATAAGATTAGATGTATCCCAACTAGGAATTTTTCAACACAATTTCAACAAGTGCTACCTCGACGATACGCATCCTTCAGCTCCTCTTCTAACACTTGTTCCAGGCGAGCACACAACTTACCCAGTACCCACTCTGTCTCCGTCATTGGACTAAACAACGGACCATCATCTGCCAACCACGAATAATCTTCTCTCACGTTACTCGACGTCCCTCCAGCACCTCTTTCGTCCATCCCGAGTAACCTGAGCCATTTGAGCCAATCGTACCATTCATAATGCACCTCAGGTAGGGTTCCGACATCCCTCGCTATGCGACTTATTTCTCTTGCGATTTGGGCAGTCAGACTGTGAACATGACCTCGTTCCTGTTCTTCCCTCTCAAAAGCCTCTCCAAGCCTCTCCACGTCTTCTCTGAGTCCTTTTTTTGAGTTGGATGGGCTTCCATTGCGGTATCTTGCCATATTCTTTCCTCTGGAGACGCGACGTTCCGGCAAAAGCGTTCGCTGGCCAACCCAGAGTAACCCGCTCTTTAGACATACCACTACCGTGTCGCCTAGATTTGATATGAGAACGGTGACGGTGGGTACTGCAATCAGAGACCAAACGACGAAGAATGGCTTTCCGGAATCTGATTGTGGATAGAGGTCTCCGTATCCTATGGTGAGGAGTGACGTGTAGGAGAAGTAGAGCGCCTCAAAGTAGGTCCATTTCTGCGGTCTCTGGAAACTATCTCTGAATAGTCGCGTCTAACCGTTTTTGGCACCGTACCTTTTCAGTAAACCAATATGTAAGAGCTCCCATTAACCATACAACCACGAAAGCAAAAAATGACGTCCCAAGCGCAGAGTACCGCTGGACAATCTGTGCCCGACGTTCCATCATCCTCATACACTCAAACTCTTCTTTTCCCCACCCTGGGAACCCATTGAACATGCGTTTCTTGTGGATCAACGTCGCTCGCTGTTTGGCCAAGTCCCTGCGTACCACTTTCATATTTCCCCTTTCCAAAACCAATCCGCGAACACTCCCAACCACTAGACCTATCATCGTAATTCCGAGTGCTGCATATGGTATCAAAAGCGCCCTCGACAATGTTTTCTGAAGCGGAAAATCAGTGCCTAGCCCTATCGTCAGCAGCGTGTAATCTGCCCAATAGAGGCCGTCACAGAATGTCCATCCCTCAATTGCGGAGAAGACCCCGGCACCCAGAGCAAGGTAGAGAATGTATGATACTGTCTGGAGCATAAGGGTTCGTTGGGGAATGGTCAGGGAGTTGAAGGAAGGTGGGTATGCATGGAAGAAGTAAGCCCCGATTGCGTTAAATACAAGAAACGACGCGACCACGATGTACAAAGTCGCCGAGATTATGGCGTAATAGAAAGATTGGGCAAACGCGTGCGAGGAGGTTGGGTGTAGAATGAGGTCGTGTGTCATTCCTAATGGGATTATGAGAAGTATCGCAGCTATATACCTACCATTTTTGAGACATATACTTATTTACAGGGAGAAAGGGTTAAACGTACCACAAACAGATTGTCACTGATTGCGCCACAGAGTAGCGGACTCTGTGGGCAAAGTTGAGGAGTAAGAATAGGTTTGCCACAAGGGCCAGAGCGAGTGAGACTGAATTCAGAATAAGTAGCCTGTAAATGGAGCTGTGAATGAGTTTCAAAGAACTTTTATGTCCATCAAGGACTGACAAACCATGCTGGGTCATTAATACGCGTGCCTTTCACTTCCGTTTCTCCCGGAGGTATCATGACACGCCACGTCTGTGCCAGTGCACATACCGAGAACAAGTTCGCTAATGGCCCGAACGTTCCAGCAATAAGTGGAAAGGCTGTTGAAGTAAACCACCAGCGTCTGGACGATATCAGATATATGTCGTGTAAGAGGAAAAATAACTTGCTTGGGTTGATCAAATCCCACCTCCTCTTCGTCATCATCGACTTCCAACTCGCGGCGAAATTCTGCTCTGGGCCCTACCGGTTTCTGGCTTTCGACACGATGATGACATGTTTGATCTCTGAGGTTGTGTGTGATACTCTGAAAGCCTTCTCGGATCGGTTTATCCAGGCCGGGGTCATTCATGGAGGAGGGAGGCTAACTGCGAAAGGGGCGATGATGTCATTGGGAGTTGATGTCCATAAATATAAGGTTATGTAGACGAATACAACGGTTGACTATGGTTTACAATATTTATTCATAGTAGAGTACAACTAGGGATGTTGGCAGTGTCAATAAGCGACGGTCTCTGCATGCAGATCGGTGATACGTATAGTCACCAAGATCTTGAGATCCGTTCCTCCATCTTTCTCGCACTCTCGCCACCCGGAGCTGGGTCCCCTGGAGCTGGAGGATCATGCGACACTACGACATCCTTAGTTATCATTACGGGAGTTTGCGAAGTTATCATTATGGGGGTCTGCGAAAATCTTCTGAAGGAGCCCGAATCGTAAGGATTATCATATCGTCGTTGGCTGTGCACAATAATGAGGTTGAATGTTATTCCCTATCGCAAGGTAAAAGGGGATTCCACTGAGAAAAGTAGAGGCTTACAATGATTTGAACAAGCTGAAAATAAAAAGTAAGAAAATTTCGATGGAACAAGGGAATTGAAGACTTACTACACGTTGGACACCGAATTGGCTGTTATGATGAGTAAGGTAGGTGATGAGGAGCGCTATGAGAGATATTGTGTAGATCAGTCCGGCCTCTACAGTGACGCGAATAGCTCTTGAGAGCGGGTCCAGATGTGGTATAGAAAAAGTGCGGTAACGTGAAGTTCCTCTCTTGACATTCCATATTCGAGAAACGATCAGAGCGGATGTGACGCAATTCGTGGTCATCGCCATAGCGTAAAAAGTGACGGTGAGAGGAGTTAAATTCTTTTCTTTATTGCTGGTGGTTGTGATTCTTGTGGCAATAATGATATCTGCGATGCCGAATGCTGAAAAAAGCATGAGTATTTGTTGTGAGTCGAACTGAACGACGCACCTAAACCCACAAAAGATGTCAGTAAAGAGAAGGCAATCATTTGAAATTTTCGGTTCCACACGATAAAACATCGGTAAATCTTTTGGTAATATGTAAGTTCGACTGCCAGACGTACTCGTCAAAACGCACTAATACTGAATCACCGAGCCAAGTCTGCACCACATACAAGCAGAGGGAAACGTCGCTCCACCATTGGAAGATGCCATTAAATTCGAGTACGGCTATCGGATTCCTGTGGTAGAACAGTGACACAAGAAAGTGCACTTCTATTATTGAATCGATGGCAGAGATGGCGAACATCACGATGGCCACAGACACCATCCACCAGGGAATATCATTTACCGGTCGCAGCTTTCCATCGATCCTGGTCAGCGTCGAAATGCAATAACAAAACGAAATTATGTTCATGCCTGAAATTGTGTCAGCAGAAGGACGGCTTGAAGGATCAAACTTCTGAGCTACCAAACGCTGTGGATTGTAACCAAAATGTGATAATATACTCGAGCCTATACGAGAATGGCATCAGATAGAGCGTCACCAGAAGTGAGATGTGGTCAAGGTAGCATTTCACGACCTTGCGGCTTATGTTAATGTGAATTTGAGAGTCCGCGTCCTATGTCTCGCCTGTGATCGGACTAATACACTTACCTCATGAACGTTTTAAAGCTTGAACACTTACAAGTTATTATATAACACCCTACATACAAGTAATGCAAGATGTTCAAGTGAATTTGAATAATTCGTATCGAGGTGTTTGATGTCGGAATTCAGGTAGAGTGGTGATAAAATCAGCGAGTCAACAGGTCGTAAGGACCCCAAATTAGCTACTGATTTTTTGCTAATCTAGTCTAACTCTGGGTGTTACTACCATTATAATATGGGGTAAACAATCTGCGTCACATTGGCCATCTTAAAATCAAATTTTCGAAATTACTCTACCCGTCTGGTGCGCCACGCGTTACGCCTTTGAAAATCTCAATCTCAATCTTATCTTATCGCCCGATCGAAATTTAAATTTCAGGTAACTTGCACTCAAACACAAATTTATACACATATAATACTTA
The DNA here is from genome assembly GCA_018221735.1 of Termitomyces sp. K1Aa. NCBI lineage: Eukaryota > Fungi > Basidiomycota > Agaricomycetes > Agaricales > Lyophyllaceae > Termitomyces > Termitomyces sp. K1Aa. The sequence continues at coordinate 43,934 of JABAJX010009929.1, forward strand.
CTAGTATCGATAGGTGTCTATGATGCGCCCTAACGAATCTTATACATGGCCTGCGTTACCTCCTAGACTTGAGGTAGTTCTGTCCAGATGACTATCTTCACAGTCCTCCAATTGATTTATCATCTGTATATCAGGTCTCACTAAGCAACACGTTGAAATCACCAGATACTCATCTCGCTTCCTTCTTGCGCCTTCAAATGGGACAATTCAGCTCTTGGTCTCAACACCCACGCATTATTGACGCATACATAAGGCAATTCGATCGGTCACCCCCGTCCTCAATTATCTCCCCCGGTGTCGAAGCTGCCGCATATGCCATCATAGGTCTTTATGCTATCGTGAACTCTCTGGAGAATAATGTCATTGATAACCTCATCCTATCTGCATGGCCTAAATTGTGGAAGTGGATGGGATTTCTCTACCGACATCATCGTCGAAACGACGAGAATTTTCCCGGAAAAAGCGTACTCAGATATATCGAGGCCCTCCTTGGTTCCTTCGTTGCGACGGGGATGCTTTTACACGTGTTGTCGGCATCGGCCAGCTGTTAAGAGCGCTTATCGGATCCCCCCTCATTGATATAGGAGAACTAGATGCGGCTGTAAAATTCAATGAAAAACGCGCTTTCTGCAACTTATTCAAAACAGTGCAGATGGGCATACGTGGTCACAACCGGCCTTGGTCGCAGTCTCTCCATTTTATCTTCCTGGTCCACAACGAGCTATGTGCCGCAAGTCCCACATTTTATCGTAGACTGCCGGTAAAAAGCGTCATATCCAACATTGTCGAGGCTCTTTGGTATGCTGTAACCCTTCCTGACTCGGAAAACGAAACCAAGGCGGTTTTGGAATCCAGGAACAGCATTAGGACTTCCGTTGAACTCCTTGCTCGGTACGCGTCTCGAATTGCGGAGGGATACTCGTGGGTTATCTATGGTCTCCGGTGCAACATGCTACCTGTCTTATTCAAGTGCATGTATATGAACTGCATCGAGCAGGACCTCGTTTGTGAATATATTGCTTTGCTCCTGGAATGTCTGCGGAGGAATTCGATCTACCTCCCTGTTCTACGTCGCTTCATGCGAGAAGCACTTTTGAAGACAACTTTCGAGGATGTAGAAAATGAAATACTTCGGACGGAATGGGCATCTTTGGCTCGAATAGTTCGCCTTTACGCATCTGAAAAAGCATTTTTTGACAGGAATGGAAGATAAGTATGTGCTGCAATGTGCATATGCTCAGGTTCGGAAGTCAATTTCAAATCACTCGTAGCTGACCATCACCTCAGTGTGAGGCAGTCAAGGAACCTCCAAATATTCGACGCTGCTCTGGGTGCAAGAGTACCTGGTATTGTTCGAATGCCTGCCAAAGGTATGACTGGATAAATCACCGCCATGCCTGTAGGGAAAACAGAGCTGGTACGTAACAACTCATAATTGTACTATATCGGATAATGTGGATGTGCTCTCAGCACGCGACCGTCTGGCCTCTGCCAGAGCATGCGCGTTCCTCTGCCATCTTACGGAGCAACAGATGATCGTACACCGTGAAGCCACATCCAAAGTTCTAGATGGTTATCTTGCCCGCTCACCACAACCTTTTGTTCTTCTCGTCGACTTCAACTGCAATGTACCTCCGGCATTCGCAATACATACACCCGACGAGATCGACGACTTTACATATCCGCCCATGAAAAGAATACCATTGCTTTTGCCGCGCATCAGAGTGAGATACGGGGCACGGCATCGTGAACTGCCCCTTCCCCCAGATTTCTCCGGAAATCTGTTTGGATGGTGGACAAAATCACCGGATGCTTCAGATTGATTTTATACATGGTTGAACTTGAAATTACCGATTAGACAACGTAAAGTATAAGTCTAATAGATATGGAGTCAGTAATTATGATGTGTATAGCAGTAGGCAGTGCTTACCCTCAATTACGTAGAAGAGACTGAGGGTATTCTAGGCATGGTCAATATATGCGGTAGATAAAAGCAGGAATTTGAATACCATAATTGTCGCGGAGCATTTGGCAAGGTGAATTAGAGCAAGGTTCCAACAGATAGACTATGTAGTGTGTGATCACACATTCGAATTCAGAAGATACCAGAGCAATTCAACGGACAGCTTCTCCGTGGCTGGTGGTCGAACGCGTTGTCGAACGATTTGAGTCATGTGATACCCCCATCTTCTACATAACGGCTACGATCATCCCTTCGACCTTTGTGGACAACTGCCTTTGATCAGAGACTACGGCAGATTTGAAAGCTCAGAGCTCGTTACGGGTGATAAACGTACATGACGAGCGAGCCAGCATTGATTGAGGACATCGAAGAGGTATGGCAGTCGTTTTTATTGATCTGGCAATCGTCGAGCGTGTCGTAGTCCGAGATTTCAGGAGATAATGGAGAGATTTACGTGTTTCAATGGCTCTCTTTGACTGAGAAGAAGTTGGCTGAGGTTACACCTGTGAGTAGTTGCTGGTATGACTATTCATTCCGTTCAGGACTGACCCGCCGGATCAGCAACATTTGAAAGCGGTACAGGGGAAATTAGAGAGCACTTTGGTGAAGATTATCACGGCGCCAGAGCCGTATCCACCTCCCGGGCGTGCACTCAGGAACATTGCCGGTCGATGTCTGGTCGCGTTATATACTCGCGGAGAAACGAGGACGTTGTTCGATACCCTACAGGCATTCTTGAAGATAGTTAGTGATTTCAAGACAGCTTCGGGTAAGGAAACAACAAAGATGTACGTTCTGAAGTCTTTCATCGATCCGAATTTCATTGAACTTTCGCAGCGCAGCCTTTTCATGTATTGGTGATATCATGGCTGCCTTTGGCTCTCAGGTGAGTCTTGTCTGGTTTTGCCTTTTGAATTCCCATAACTCAAGCGCCAAGGAGTAGTATATGTCATTCATGGCCGAGATTTACTTAGTCGTTCTGAGAACTATCAAGAATTCCCAGGTGTGTTCTGCAACGGAAGCGTTTTATAATGTTGCTTATACTTGTCAAGTCTTCGCTTCTTCGATTTAACGCTTTGGTCACTTTACGGAAGGCTCTGGCGACTGCAAAGCGCGCAGTGACGGAATCAGCTCTCAAGGATATATTGAAACAGATGAGGAACTGTCTTACCGACAAATCCCTTCCTGTTCAACGTGGAGCTGCACATGTGAGTCAAACGTTGTCGTGTTAAACAGCCATTCATTCGAATGCAGGTTATAATTGCCATTTACTCCGGTCCAGATGCCAGTCACCCATCCGCAGGTGATGTCGATACCATAGTGAACCTCTCTGTTAAGAGTTTGGACAATGCTGATCAAGCGACACGACACTCGCTGGCTCAGCTCGTTGGCCATATGCTTGCGTCTACTCAAATTGAACGCGTAGTACATGTACCAGAAGCACCTCAAAAGGTCAAGAAAGATGAAAACGACGCAGATGCTGGGCTATCCAGTGCCGTTAGTGCTGCAGCTGAAGTCAAGAAACCAACCTTGACACCCACCGAAATGTTTAACTGTCTCTCGAGCCATTTCAACAAGGCAAACATTTCGCGTAAGACTCGGACTGGGATCTTCGACTTCTACGCGGTGCTTCTCGGACGCCTAGGATCTACATTTGTGGAGGCAAACTTTGCTCTTATCGTATCGCATCTCATAACAGAGATTGTCAGCAGCCCTAGGAATGCCACCGCCCGTTATGAGACATTACACGTACGATCACTAGTTGGAATCCTGTTGAGAGACCTCATCGGTGTTCGTATGTTGAGCGAGCAAGGCCAGATTGGTGCTATTCAGGAACTTGCCAATGCATATCTGAAACGGTGGCCCGCTATGATGCCTGGACAGACTGCGCCTGACTCAAAAGTTCTCGTCATTGTCCTCCGAGAGGTAGCAGGCTTGGTACAGCAACTAGGTAACGCTCCACCTCCTGTTCAAGTAAGAATCCGTCTTCTTTATGCGATGATTCAGCTGATGACCGGTTGATCAGGATGCTCTCGCTGATCCCTTGGTCACTCTGCTTGCCCATCCCAGCCATACAACACGGATAAATGCAGCATGGGCTCTCCGCTGTTTTTGCTATTCTACTCCACTCCGCCTTCCTAAAGCTATCCTCACTGTCACTGAGATGCTTCAACGCGATCTTACCTCTATCGTCTCACCTGCAGCACCGTCAGATATCAACTTTCGAGCACTCGGTCACGCATATGGCCTTGCTGCCCTCGTGTCTATCATCCCCGCACGACCCCTGTATGTCTCGTACGATGTCAGCGCCAAAGTCCTTGACATGGCTATCTCACTTCTTAAACGGGCTGGCGAACATGATCTCAAAGTTGCTGGTGTCGAGGTAGAGGTTGCGTGGACCTCCATTGCATCTCTGATGGCACTCGGTCCGAACTTCGTTAGGCCCCATCTCCCACAACTGTTGGTACTTTGGCGAAACGCGCTACCCAAACCGACAAGCAAGGACACCAATGCTACTAGATCCGTAGCAGAATGGATGTTCCTTCTTAATGTTCGGGAAAGTGCACTGGGTGCTATCCTTTGTTTCCTGCAGAACAACTCATCGACCCTGGTCACACTCGACGTTGGTCGGAGGATCGCCTCTCTATTGAGTAATGTGCTATCCTTTGCAAACAATTTCATAAGCCAGCATGTCGAGGATCCGATCGACATCCAGCAATCGCCAGAGGTTACGAAAGGTCTCAATCTCCGGTCGAGCGAGGCGCTTCTTCGTCGGCGTGTGTATCAGTGCTTTACAGCTCTTGGGTTCTCGAGTCTTGCGGAGTCGACCCAGGTCACTCTACTTCAATCGGCTGTCTCTCTGTTTGCTAGCCCTGACGGATACGCTGGATCGTCGGTACAAGCTGCCATTGCATCTTCATCGGGCACCTTCACTTCGGTTTGGCAAACTGTTGATGGATATGCCTACGGGGTGACATCGAATGAGGTTTCCGATATCGGAAATAGTGCTGTCGGGGATGACTTTTCCCAAGGTGGCCATGACTACCTCAATCGTGATATCATTGAAGTTTCAATTGATACCTTGGTAAGCCATTTTCTATCTCTCTCCGAGAGAACAATACTAATATTCTAGTTCAGCTCCGAAAACCTATCCTTGGAGCTTGTGAGCACGACCCACTCTCGCTCTGTCAAGCCAGGGTTTCTAACTCTGAGTATAAACTACTCGAACCTCCTCCGCCTGCTACATCCGTCGTGGACACTGCGATTGAACTCTTCGCTCAGCTACTCCCTCTTCAAGATCTGACATCCACTACCCGTGTCATCACTCAGTTGCTTGAGTCTGTCCAATCCCCCAAACTTGAGAGGAACTCGGGCAGGAAAGCAGCCGTCCATATCAATGCTACAATCGGCCTCTTACTTGCTCTGCGACACGCCACTACATCCCACTTCCGGCAAGCACGGGAGACCTTTGGTAATACCCAGATCACGTCGCTTCTTTCCCCGTTCCTCCATGAAGCTTTGGTTGATGGCGATATCGCTCTTCGCACAGCCAGTAGCGAAGCCATAGGTCGCCTTGCTAGTCTTTCCGGTACCAACTTCCTCACAGCCCAAATAAAAGACCTAGTCGATCAAGTCGTAAGCAATCGTGATCCTTATGGACGTGCTGGATGTGCATTGGCTTTTGGTGCAATCTACAGCCATGTAGGTGGGCTAGCGGCTGGACCTCTGCTCAAGACAACTGTCAACGTCCTGATGTCGCTCAGCAACGACCCGCATCCTGTGGTACACTTCTGGGCTCTAAGTGCACTAGCTCAAGTGATCAATGCTGCAAGTTTGGCATATGCTCCGTTCGTGTCAAGCACTTTGGGGATGCTCTTGAAGATATATCTTATGGAATCCCATGAACGGGAAGGTGGCACCCTTCCGAATGCAAATCTCAGTGGTGATCATCCCGCATATCCAGTCGTTTGCCAGATCATCGATGCAGTTATTTCGGTACTCGGGCCCGACATGCAAGAATCTATCCGAACGCGAACTTTGATTCTCAATCTGGTCCGTGAATTCTCTGTTGAGGACGATGAAGGCATTTGTGTCGAAGCTATCAAGTGCATTCAACACTTCCTTATGTTCGCTCCTGAACATGTCAATATCCCGGACCTAGTTACGCAGTTCCGGACTCACCTCTCTTCCACACGCCGACCTCTCAAGATCGCTTCAATCAATGCACTATACCAGCTTGTTCAAAAGGATGCCTTAGCCATGTCGAAATTGGGTGGGGACCGGCTCGTTGAAGATTTGTTCGGTATGCTCGACGACGATTCCTCTGTTCAAGGGGTTAGGAACGTCATCACAAGCTGGCTGGAGCAGACGGTGGTGCACAATCCATCCGCATGGATTGATCTGTGTCAACGAATCATGTCTCGAACAACCGCTTCGCAACAAGTCGTTGAGGCCGCCAGTCGACAAGGTCTTCGGGATGACGAAGGAGAATCGTTAAATTTAGGGATGGCTCAAGAAGGAACAACTGGATCACACCCGACATCTCGTTGGCGAACACAGTTATTTGCACTCCAATGCCTCCATCATATCTGCACGATAGTGGCAAGAAGCGGTCGGCGAGAACAACTTGATGCTACCTATGCTCGGACTCTTGGTCTGCCAACAAAGGGCCTTCTCGTGTCCCGGGTACCAGATCTCATCAAGATGGCGTTTACTGCGTCGGCAGCCTATGTGACCGAGATTCGTTTAGAAGGGCTCGTTGTCCTACGAGACGTTATTGAGGTAATATCGTCAATTATAAATGTCTTAATTTGAGTAGTTGATCGGTGTTAAGGTTTTCGCCAAAGTTCCGGACCCTGCGTATCCTGAAGCCCTACTTCTGGAGCAACATCAAGCACCTATCACAGCCGCTCTCACGCCGGCTTTCTCGTCCGACTCTACGCCTGAAATTTTGGCTTCAGCAATTCACGCTTGCGCTGTTTTCGTTGGATGCGGTGTCGTCAAGGACATTAGTAGGATGGGTCGTATACTCAAATTACTGACAACTGCACTCGAGCAATCGAAAGGTGTGTTTTCGTCTTCGTTCACGCAATGTCCATCGATTTCTAAGACGTGCCGGCAGATTCGGGAATGTTATCCATTGGAGAGACAGGAGAGCTGAGTCCCAACGCATCAGCCATGCTAAGGATTTCGACTCTGTCAGCCTGGGCTCAACTTCAGGTAGCAACTCCTCAACAAAAGTATTTGGAGAACGTCGTTAAGCCACATCGGGGAACTCTTGCTTCGCTATGGATAGCCGCCCTACGTGACTATGCGAGTATCAGGATCGATTCCGAATTCCTAAATGATACTTCGACAGTTGCTCTGGATTCCTCGTATTCTAGTCTTGGGAAAGAGGTCCTCCTACCGGTATGTTCAGAAGTTCATGGTTGAACAAGTCTCTCATCCTGCTACCAAAGTATTACACGAAGTCATGGTCTGTCATTCTGCAGGCCGTCGCAACATCCATGGATAGCAATGACCCATACATACTGGCTGCCATGGACGGTCAAGAATCTACTTCTACATCTCAATCCCCAAATCCAGAGAAACGGGAAGAACCCACAGCTTTTTTCTATATTATCTTTGGTCTCGTCTACGAAGCGCTTGTCACTTCTTCCGCTGATTCAGCCTCTACCTCGTCAGGCCGTCAATCGCTCGTGATGTCGGCTCTGCAAGCTTTAAAGTGCCTAGTACGACCTGAGTACTCCGGGAGTGCTATTAAGGAACCTACAATTTTTGATGAATTCGTCAGTCTTTGTTATCGGATCGCTATGACGGAGCCTGCAAAGGTTCAAGTCCATCTTTTAGAGGTGCTCTCTTCATTTGCTTCCTCTCAAAAGCACCAGTCCAGGTATGTGTGCTCGTTATTCTAGACCAGGTTTTGTCATTGATCAAACTCAGTTCTGGAGATGAACTTTCCACTACCTCACCAAAAGCCCATTGTCTGAGGATTTGTTCGTATATTCTACAGCATTCTACGTCCGCTTCGCGCGGTCAGGCCATACGTTAGTATCTATAGCACTTTGTCAGTAACTAACTCTGACCCGCCCACACAGAAGGTGAACCATCCGATCGAATCAAAATGATTACGACTGCGTTTTCCGCCATCTACGCAGTTGCTTCATCAATAAACTCTTCACAGAGGGAGGACATCAGAGCAATGGCGATTCTACTATACAGCGGTCAGTCAATCTGTCTCCTTTGTTTCCAAATCACAAACGAGAACTCCTCTTAGAACTGCTGAAGGATGAGTCTTCCGAGATTGACCTCGTTGGTCCGACGCTTCCGGTTCTAAAGACGATACTGGTCGATCTTTCTCTAGCCTCAGGCCCGAGTAATCAGGATTCCTATGAACGCTTAGTTCACGGACTGCTTTCCTCATGTCTCTTGAATATCGACGCGATGAGGTCTGTTTCTGCTTTCAGTGTGCTAATGAGGCGCTAATTTGCGTTGTTTCAAGTGGACGGAATGGGTTGATCTCCGCCAAGAAGGTTAAGAACAACATGTTGGCCGCGGTTCTCATCCTCACTGTCATACCATCTTCGGTGAAGGTTTCTCAAGCGGTCATAGAGCATTGTTGCTTCTTGATTTCACAGAAACTCTTGTTTTCGGGCGAGGTGACCATCTTGTTGTCTCATTGACAATCCGACTGATTGACTTGGGGGTCTACTCAGCTCTCCCTCACTGCGGCTCATTGTGCTAAAACGCTTGTCGTGGCTTCAAGCGCAGGAAATGTCATGCTTCATCATTGCGTGCGGCTCTTGGTCCCTGGACTAATCGAATACGTGGCGAAGATGTCCCCGCTGGTACACGATGGTACAATCACGGAAGTTCAAATAACAGCCGTCGAGGAAGTATGGAAGGCGTTTTCAGCTTTCTTCTCGTCAACACCCGAAGCTCATCGTAGGTGCAATAAAGGTCCATTTGTGCTGAATAATCTCACCTTTCACTTCAGGTGTCCGCCTACTCGGAGTCTTATTACCCACGATCGCATTGCTGCTGTCTACATCTCAGGCTCCTATGACGCCTGTGGTGTCACAGACGGTATCTCAGTTACTACAATATGCGACCTCATCACCAGCAGCCTTCAAAGATGCCGCAGCCAAGTTGGATGCCAGCACCTGTGAACTGCTGGAACAGTCCCTTCGTCGGGCCGTCGGTGGCGGTATATCAGCAACCGTATTAAATGTTGCAAAACCGCAGATCTCATTGCGTTCTTTTTAGTAACTGCAGTTGAATGTATTTTTCGTTCAATTGATCCTTGACATTTGGACAGACATATATGATTTTTACTTTAGATTTTTCTGCAATTATGCATCCGTTTGTGTTCCTTCCAGCCATCCCTCTGACAATCAGAGTTACAGAAGAAGGCCCGACCCTTGCAAGTGCCTGTCCGGAATGAGCATAATGCGTAAGAAAGGAACTATGGAACATACCACCACACTTCCTCCAAGGCCCAGTATCGCCACAGCTAAAGCCTTTCGCAGTCCTAGCTTCTTCCTCCAAATCAACACCATCAAAAAATCCACCAGGCTCGTCCAACTTCAGCTGCCACACGTCTCCAAAGCTTCTAGTGATATAATCACCTCGACTGGGAACGAAATCCGTATTCGTGAAGCCTCCGAAGAGGTATGTTTTCCCAGTTCTGACGTCCGTCATCAGCTGCGCTTGGCAGCGATACGTCGGGAACCCGCGCGTCAGGACCTGTCTCCACTTGGCGTGCCCCGCGGAATCTGCTACGTTGGGACTTGAGAGGGGTGTAGTCGACGGAGGTGAGTCGGGGTCAGGCGGGATATAGGTGAATGTGTCGGCAAAGTAGGAGTAAGGGAAAGACTGAGATTTGAAGAGGACGACTGTGGGAAGGGAAGGGTTGTACCCGCCGAATACAATAACTTTGTTCAGTTTTTCGTTCTGCATGGAGATGAGGCAGTCGTTCGAAGGGTACCAAAAAAAACATACATATGTGCATCCAATTCCTGGTAACCTCTCACGGCGCCATTTCTCCTCCTTAACATCCCAGCTCCACATATCCTCGAACCCATACGCCTCCTTCGATTCATGAGGTTCTTTCTTCAAGTATGCACCATCACGAGAACAGTGCCCGAACAAGATATAAAACCGATTCTTATCCTTCCTAACCCAGCTCCCGCATTCTTCCTCGGACCAGGACACGAATAATCGTTATCAGGTGGCGGCGTAACATATCCCGTGAGCCGACGCCAGATATTCGTCTTCAGATCCAGCTCCATGAAAAGGTTGCACCCGATACTCGTGTTCTTGTGTCTTCCACCGAAAACGAAGAGTTTATCCCTAATCACCTGCTGCGCTGAGGCCGCCGATATCTGTCCAGGCCACGGCCATTTCCCAGTAACGCCGGCTTTCTCATCCTCATCGTTGTCATGATACTTCCCCATTTTTCTTTGACGAGGTCGAAGAAATCTAATTGGCGTTTACCATTGAAGAGAAGAGCTTTATTGTTGAAGACTACGAAGCTCCAGTTGAGGAAGGCGCCAGAGCTGGACATCGGGATGGGATAGTTGGGGAGCTGTTTCCATTCGTCGAGTTTGGTGAGATCCAGGCACCAGAAATCCCGGTAGAATAGACCCATCGAGTCGTTTTAGCCACCTGCGACATATAAATGACCTGAAAACTCCATAAACATATTATGTTTTAGGATACGATACTTTGACTTACTGTTCCAGATGAAACTGGCAAAAGCAAATCTCGGAAGCGCGGCTGATTTTTTAACGGGAAGTTTACCTCACGATCCAAGGATTTGCAATTTCGGGTTTTTGAGCTTGGGTTTGGCAGATAAAGCAGGATCGGGGTGACGAAGCTGAGTCAATTGGAAACATCTTTCCGTGTCCGCTTCGGCCAAAAGACGCGGTGTCTTGTGCGGCTGTGGTAGGTTCACCGTACTGGTATTTGCTATCCAGCAGCGATGGGCGGCTGGCTCCTGAGTTATCAAGCTCGTGAAAAATATCGGAACTAGTTTTGAGAGCAACAGTGCGCCGATAGGAAAGTTCGGGGATGTTGAGGCTGAAATCGAACCAATCTGTGGGTTACAATGATTAAAATAGGAACAAAGAGTAACATTAAGCATCTCTCACCATATATTGGCTTGTGAGAGGAAAGATATGTACATCTATACAGGGCGTTGACCTCTTCTAACCAGGCAAGGGCCTGAAAAATAATCGTATATCAGGATAGTTCAAACATCAATAAGAAACCTACGCTTTCTATGTCGTTCTCCTTCAAAAGACATCTCGCGAGACCAACACAGCAAGCCATAATGCATAAGGTTGGTTCTGATGAGTGGATCCATCGTATCGTATTTCTCAGTGCGTACACCACCAGTCCCAACACCTGAAACGGCCGGTATCCTCCAGTCTGGACCAACAGTCTCCAACGCCCGTTTCCAGTACGAGTCCTTGGCCTCAGAAATTTTTCCTTCACGAAATAGTTTATCACCTTCACGACTGGAATGTTTTTTTCAGTACATTTTTTGTTTATTCTGATAAAATCAAGTACTCACCAAGTCAGACTAACCTCCAACGCCATCTGCTGCGACGACGACAGGCTCATTATGCCAAAATTGCGTTGGAAGAGCGGAATAGTAATCACATCGTCGAGGTAAGTAGTCCAGACCAGACTCCAGAGCCTTGCCCTAAATTGTATACTAAACAGGAAAATTTTTGATCGCTGCCATGCGGCATGTTGGTGACGCAGTTGTTGACGGCGCCGGCCATCAAGGCTTGATTTCAGATGTTCACCTGCGTACATATACTCGCGTAAATGAAAACATAATTCTCTTGTGACTGGAAGCCTCATCTTGAAGGACTAGAGCCCACCGTGAAAATCTTTTCACCTTCTCTCTGAATCACCGACATGAAGGTCATAATAATTGGCGCTGGCATTGGAGGGCTCTCTGCCTATCATTCTCTCAAGAAGAACCTTGCAAATTCCGAGACTACTGTTAGAATATATGAATCCCATGGACCACCTGGCACCACGAAGGTTGGTGGAGGATTAGGTCTCGCTCCCAACGGCATACGTGCTATTGCCTCGGTTTCTCCAAAAGCTGCCGAATATATCCAGACGCACGGATATCCAGGTCCTATCTTTACTTTTCGAAACTCATCCGGCCGTTTGCTAGGTCATTTTTGGAGCGGACGCAAGGAACGCTATGGATTCGACCAGATGATGGTTCGCAGAGCTGTTGTGCACGAGGGACTTCTCCTGGATGTCCCTGCGGATGTTATTACCTGGAACTCAAAGCTTCAATCAATTCAAGAAACAGAGAAAGGCGTGGAAGTGATATTTTCCAATGGTTCTTCTGATACGGCCGACCTTGTCATAGGTGCTGACGGTGTCTGGAGCGTGGTTCGAGAATGCATTTTCGACAAACAATACGCTCCCTTGTATGAGTAAGCGCGATGAGCTCTCAACCAACGATCCAAGAAACTAACTCTCGTGCAGTGGGTTTGCAGGTGCAGGCGGGTTTATCCCCATCTCTCGCCTTTCCTCGCGCCTGAGAGACAGCCTGAAATCTGAAGGTGTAAACATGACCTTTGGCTCACAAGGATTCTTCGGGTATTCCCTCACATCTCCGTACAAATCCGACGATGACAACGACAACCTGACACAGTTCATCCAATGGTGGTCAATCTACGAATCACCAAACCCTCCCACCCGTTCAGAGTCCGATCCCTCAACCGTCCGCGCCCATCTTTTGTCCCGACATGCCGCATGGAAATCGCCTTACGATTCACCCGACGCGCCCGTGTATGAGGAGATGATCAACTTGGGATGCATGGAAGAACACGAGTTACTCGTCTTACCGCGGTACGAAGCCCCCCGCATGCCTCGCTGGAGTTCTCCCTCCGGCACCGGACGAATCGTTCTCCTGGGCGATGCAGCACATGTTATGCCTCCAGATTCCGGACAGGGGGCGTCGTGCGCGGTTGAAGACGCAGTTGCCATTGGTGCTTTGTTGCATAAGTACCTTGAGATTGATGGACATGATCTGAAGGATGCGCTGAAAAGTATGGTGGGTGCATACGAAGGTGTGAGGATGAAACGGGTTTGGAAGATTCTAGATATAGCAAAGAGGAACGGGAACAGCAAGAAGAAGCAGTCGTGGTTGCAGCAGAAGATCCGGGATTTGTTTTTTGGCCTTTTTTGTGAGTTTCTGAATCTACTTATCCTTTGTAATGGTCTGCTCATTCTTTATCGTCAGGCAAGCTTCCGGAATCAATTAACGATGGGTTGTATATGTATGATGCACAGACTGCAGTCGACAATTATGTGAAAAAGTGAACAAGACTGGCGTGGCAGTTCTCGCATCTTGCGGCAAGTGTGCGAATTAGGGGTTTGAATCTCATAGTGTGCAACTCGAAAGGTTCTGACCGCTGATGACCAAAGTCCGTCTTGCGCTATCCGGAATCTCCATCCCACGCGTCTATTTACTATTGGCATGGTATTTTCTTGATGATTCTCTATCCAGGTCCATTGACATTCCGTGCTCTTTAAGCCCTCGTTGTATTTTTGAGTGTCCAGACACGCCGTCTCAGATAATCGGACTGGATCGGACCGAGAAACACGTAGCTCAGAAGAACTGGTCAAAGGTCACTCCGAATCTGTATTTCCTCGTCCCACAGCACCTTTTGTAAATGTATCAGTATGTGTTTCCAAGCACCCAAGATTACTATGAATTGAATCCTTTTATAATCGACACCAACATCGAAAATCTCGCCTACCTACAAAAGATTGCTCGGAAACGCCGCCACAATCAGAGAAGTTCACGAATCGCGTGGACGGCCTATCTTAGGACTCGGACTATGTGTCATTGCTTTCATACCTCTTAAAGCCGATTTTCGTAATTCTTCTGATCGCGACCGGCTGATTGGTTGGGCACAATGGGGATACAACCAGTTCTCGGCTCGAAGATCTAGCATGATCAGCTGCTGGTGGAGATGACTATGACCTTCATTTTAGGAAACCTTCCAGTATTCTGCAATAAAACTTGAATGAAAGAAATTCCCAAAAGCAACGTTTCCGGTACGGGGAATCGAACCCCGAGCTGCCGCGAGCTCCTTATGATATGAAAGGCGGCAATGTTAGCCGTTACACCATACCGGATTTATTTAGCCCCTTCTCTAAAAAATTATAATACAAGTTCAAACGAAGTCCTTAAAACCTATAGGCCCATTATCAATTATATGGGGTTAAAAGGTCAACTTTTCACGAGACCAATGGGATGGAGTCGTGACCGCGACGATCACGTGTTGCGTGAACCTAGAGAGGAGTCTTGAGTGGAAACATCTTTAGGACCGTCCACAACAATAGACCATCTCTAGGTAAGTTCCGCATGCATGTCTGGAGGGAATGTCCTCTGAACAATAGACCAAATGATAGATCGGAGCTACTTGGATCAGTTCTTGTCTATATTCGAACTACGTTCATCGTACTTCGTACTCATCGTCTAGAACCCCTATTGCTTTATGAGTCCAGGACATGAAGAACCTTCAGGATCCACCTCAGAAACGCCCACCTTGTCTCTTAGATCAATTACACAGTCCACACAGGGAATTCAACCAGGAAGTGGGAGTGGAAACACATCAGTTAGAGGAGACTCTACAAACACGACCCCTATTACACAGACTGGAAATGAACGCGCCATTGTCAGTCGACTCGATGTCATCGTTGAGGAGTTTCGACGCGGAAAGAAGCCTAAATATACCGCCACTGCAGACATCGTCAATGACATTAACACTTCCTCACTCCCCTCCGACATCAGACAGCATAACATCGACGATTATCTCAAACTCTTCGACAGCATCGAGGAAAAGGCCGCAGCTAGACACAAGCAATCCAAACACCTCAAAGCGTCTATGTTTATCCCCGAGAAAATTGCAAGCTCTCCAGATTCTTCTAGGAAGTCCCATGGAGGAGACCAACGACATGATGGAGATAGACCAAGCTCTCACCGTTCCGTTGACTCCAGGTCCCCCTCACCAGCCTCTGCCGAGAAACTCGCCAATGAACTTATTAAATCTGTTGAGAGGGAGTCAGGCGCTGACAGGCCCAATGCTAAATGCAGAGCCAGACCAGACCAGCCCACTAGCTCCTCAGAGTCCTCCTCCAGCTCTTCTGATGAGGATGACGGACACCGGCACAAGCAACGACGTGTTGATGAATGTAAACTCCCTTGGTACAAGCAGGAAAAGCTTGCTCGAGAGACTGGAGACCCCCGATATGCTAGGAACCAAACTTTACTC